>UESW01003931.1:425446-453235 GCA_900491605.1 Calamus simplicifolius | reverse complement strand
TCAGCCTACCCCTATTGTCCCGCAGACGCAGCCTGCTTCCACTATGCCACAGACTCTATTTGTCCCTCCTGCTCCACAAATTCAGTCCACTGTACCTACTACTCATTTCACCAAGCCACTTCAACCCTGGGTAGGGATTGGCCGTAGCTTTGCAGATTTCAAGAAGTTTGCCCCTGCTCCTTTCTCTGGTTCTAGCAACCCTATTGATGCTGAGAGATGGGTGCGAGATATGGAGAAGGCTTTTATGGCCCATGGTAGCCAGGAGTTGGAGCGGATCAGATTTGCTACTTATCTTCTCCAGGGGGAGGCTTATGACTGGTGGCTAGTTGAGGAGCAGCGTCGGGGTGGTCAGGTTATGTCTTGGGGAGAGTTTAAGGAGTATTCTTTGACAAGTACTTTCCCAGGAGTGTACAAAGGAGGATGGAATCAGAATTTCTTAAGTTGGAGCAAAGGAATCTTTCTGTGGCCCAATATGAAGCTGAGTTCACCAGATTGGCCCGCTTTGCTCCAAGTATTGTGACTAATGAAATGGCCAAGATCACCAGATTTACAGAGGGGCTGCGACCCAGACTGATGCAGGCAGTCAATGCATTTGAGCTTCATTCCTATAGTGCTGTGGTGAATAAGGCTTTGGTAATTGAGAGAGATATGAATACAGTTCAGAGGGATTGGGAGCAGCAGAGGAAGAAAAAGGGGCCTATTGCGGGCCAACCCCCAACCCAGGTCAGGAAGAGAGGTGCAGCAGGCCCCAGCAGGACAGAGGAATAGAGAGACACGTTGCCTTCGCTGTGGGAGTTTTCACCCAGGAAGGCCTTGCCGTGGTGTGTCGGGTGCCTGCTACCTCTGCGGGAGGACTGATCACAAAATGGCTACCTGTCCCCTTCAGAAGACTCAGCAGCCCTCTTCTAGTCAAGGGTTGATTCAGCAGCAGCAGCCACAGAGGACCCAGGGTAGAGTCTTCAACCTCACTCAGCAGGATGCTGCCGCTTCTAATTCTGTGGTGACAGGTAAACCATTTAAATACATACCTAGTATAATACCCTTTTCTAGCGCAATGTATTGGTAATTACTAGAACATTAGATTAAATGTTAAATCTTTGATGTTAAAACAAAATTTACTTATATCCAGGAATGATTAAAGTTGGCACTGCGTATGCTCAAACACTTATTGACCCGGGTGCCACGCATTCATTTATATCTGACACCTATCTTAGCAAGAATATCATTGACACCTGAATCTCTAGACCATGAGTTGCTCATTGCCTTTCCAAATGGTGATATTATGAAAGTTGGCACAGTATGCAAATCCTGCTTGATTATCATTGAGGATATGAGATTATATGCTGATCTTTTTGTCCTTCCATTGAAATTCTTTGATGTTATCCTTGGCATGGATTGGTTAGCCTCCTATCATGCTTCTGTAGACTGTTTCAGGAAGATTGTCAATTTCAAAATTTTAAATCAGTCTGAATTCAGTTTTACTGGGGGTCAGTCACATCTAGCCTCTGTGTTCATTTCAGCGCTAGGCTGAAAGTATTTATTGAGTGGTGGTCAAGGATTCCTTGCTGTTGTTAAGGATCTTCAAAAGGAGAGACCAAGTTGGAGGATATTCCTGTAGTTCGAGAATTTCCTGATGTTTTCCCTAATGAATTGACTGATTTGCCCCCAGATCGGGAGGTTGAATTCTCCATTGACTTAATTCCTGGAACTGGGCCTATATCCAAGGCTCCTTACCACATGGCCCCGGCTGAGTTAAAAGAATTGAAAGATCAGTTGCAGGAGCTCCTAGATCAGGGATTTATCAGACCCAGTGTTTTCCCTTGGGGTGCTCCAGTTCTATTTGTTAAGAAGAAGGATGGCAGTCTCCGGCTATGCATTGATTACCGGGAAATTAATAAGGTAACAGTGCGGAACAGATACCCTTTGCCGAGGATTGATGACTTGTTTGATCAACTCCAAGGAGCCCGAGTATTCTCGAAGATTGATCTCAGGTCAGGTTACCATCAGCTTAAAGTCAAGGAGGGAGATGTGCCTAAAACAACATTCAGAACCAGATATGGCCATTACGAATTTTTAGTGATGCCATTTGGATTGACTAATGCCCTGCAGCATTCATGGACTTGATGAATAGAATCTTTAAGCCATATTTGGATCAGTTTGTGGTGGTCTTCATTTATGATATTTTGATCTATTCTAAGAGTCACAGGGAGCATGAGGATCACTTGAGGATGGTGCTGCAGATTCTTAGGGAGAAGAGGCTCTATGCCAAGTTGCAGAAGTGTGATTTTTGGTTGGACCAAGTATCTTTCTTGGGTCATATAATCTCTATTGACAGCATTTCTATGGACCCGAAAAAGGTTGATGCTATTATTAGCTGGTGCAGACCTTCCAATGTGGCGGAAGTCAGAAGTTTCTTGGGACTTGCTGGGTATTACCGTAAATTTGTGGAAGACTTCTCTAGCATTGCTCTACCTCTAACTCGCTTAACCCAGAAGCGAGTAAAGTTTGATTGGACAGAGGAGTGCGAGAAAAGTTTCCAGGAGTTAAAGCAGCGATTAGTGTCAGCTCCCATCCTTGTTCTTCCGTCAGGATCTGAGGGTTTTACACTTTATACTGATGCCTCTCGAAGAGGATTGGGATGCGTTCTGATGCAGAGTGGAAAGGTGATAGCTTATGCCTCCAGACAACTGAAGCCTTATGAGTAGAATTATCCTACTCATGATCTGGAATTAGCTGCGGTGGTTTTTGCTTTAAAGATTTGGCGGCATTATCTCTATGGGGTGTCGTGTGATGTGTATACAGACCATAAGAGTCTAAAATATATCTTCACACAGAAGGAGCTCAATTTGAGGCAGAGGAGGTGGTTGGAACTTCTGAAGGACTATGATCTGAATCTGCATTATCATCCTGGGAAGGCTAATGTTGTGGCTGATGCCTTGAGTAGGAAGACCTCTTCTGAGTTAGCTGCTATGCTTACCTCCCAGCCTCACATTCTGAAGGACCTCGAGAGGTGGGAGATTGGACTGAGAGTACACAGTCTGATGGACTTGTTGCTGCACTTATTCTTCAGCCGACTCTTGTTGACAAAATTAAGTCCTCCCAGATGGAAGATCCAGATCTTTAAAGAATTAAGGTTGCTGTTCAGTCAGGAGTTCAGAATGGATTTTATGTAATGGATGATGGATCCCTGAGATTTGAAGGCAGACTTTGTGTACCTAGCAATGAGGAGTTGAAAGCCGAGATTTTGAGGGAGGCTCACTACTCTCCCTATACTGTTCATCCAGGTGGTACTAAAATGTATAGAGACTTAAAGGAGAATTTTTGGTGGAAAGGTATGAAGAGGGAGATTGCTCAGTTTGTGGCCAAGTGCTTGGTATGTCAGCGAGTGAAGGCCGAACACCAAAGGCCTGCGGGACCCCTTTAGTCTCTGATGATTCCTCAGTGGAAATGGGAAAAGATTACTATGGATTTTATGACTGGTTTGCCCAAAACTCCTAGGAGTAATGATGCAGTTTGGGTTATTGTGGACAGACTGACAAAATCAGCCCACTTTCTATCTTTCAGAGTTGGAGTCTCGAGTGATAGATTGGCTAGCATGTATATTGAGCAGATCGTGAGACTTCATGGTGTTCCTGTCTCTATTGTATCTGACCGGGATACCAGATTTGTATCACAGTTTTGGAAGAGCCTTCATAAGGCCTTGAGAACCAAATTAAACTTTAGCACAGCTTATCATCCCCAGTCTGATGGACAGTCAGAGTGGACCATACAGATTCTGGAGGACATGTTGCGAGCCTGTGTGATGGACTTGGGTGGGGCTTGGGATAATCACTTACCTTTGGTGGAATTTGCATATAATAATAGTTACCAAGCCAGCATCCACATGGCTCCATTTGAGGCCTTGTATGGTAGGAGGTGCAGATCTCCTTTATGTTGGGATGATGTGGGGGAAAGAAAATTGCTAGGCCCTGAGCTGATCTAGCAGACAGTAGATAAGGTGCATTTGATCAGGGAGCGTCTTCGTACAGCTCAGAGCAGGCAGAAAAGTTATGCTGATGTCAGAAGAAGGGAGTTAGAATTTCAGGTTGAGGATCATGTATTCTTAAGGGTATCACCAACCAAGGATGTGATGAGATTTGGGATTAGAGGAAAGCTTAGCCCACGCTATATTGGACCTTTTGAGATCTTGAGCAGAGTTGGGAGGTTGCATACAGCTTAGCACTGCCTCCGATTTTATCTGGTGTTCACAATGTATTCCATGTATCTATGTTGAGGAAGTATGTTTCAGACCCCAGTCATGTTATAGCTTATGAGCCTATTCAGTTGAGGAAGGATCTATCATATGAGGAACATCCTATGCGTATCGTGGACCGCAAAGATCAGGTACTGAGGCAGCGTACCATTCCCTATGTCAAGATACAATGGAGTAATCATTCTGAGAGGGAGGCTACTTGGGAACTGGAGGAAGAGATGAAAACAAAGTATCCACAATTATTTGAAGGTAATTGATCTATCTTAGATTGTTGACTTTTGAGATTTATAGTATACCAATTTCGAGGCCGAAATTTTTATAAGGAGGGGAGGATGTAGTAACCCGGTTCAGATGAACCAGGTTTGGTTCAGATGAACCAGGTTCTAGCCTGTTGGTTTTCCCTGGCTGACGCTTCGCTCCAGGTGAAGCGTTTAGTCTTCGGGAACTCCCGAACCGAGGCGTCGCATAGGTGATTAAAATGTGAAGGAGGAGGACTCCTTCCTTCATCCTGGCGCGCATCATTCTCAGGTATGTTCCTCCTGCCACAGAGAGAGAGAGAGAGAGAGAGAGAGAGAGAGAGAGAGAGAGAGAGCCTGAGAGAGAGAAAGAGAGAGAGAGAGAGAAAGAGAGAGAGAGAGAGAGGGCCTATGGATTGGCCGGTGACCTCCACCGGCGCCGGGCGTGCGTCCAGTGGAGGTCCGGCAGGCCTTGGTGGCCAGTCGTGTTGCCGGCACCGAGCGCACAGTGCGGGAATAGAAAGAAAGAAAGAGAGGAGAGAGAGAAAATTAAGGAGAGAGAGAGAGCGCGGCCGGCTCTTGTCCGGCCAATGGCGGCCGGACCGGCCCCAATTTGGCCGGAATCGACGCCGGCGCTGTGAATTTCACGCGGGAGCAGAAGAGAGAAAGAAAGAGAGGGAGAGAAATTGAGGGAGAGAGTGGGGAAGGAGGCCGGCCGCGGCGGCGGCCGGCTCCGCCCGGCCTCCGGTGGCCGGGCCGGATGGGATTAGGCCGACGGCGGCCCTGGCCGTCGGCCGGATTGGTGTCCCTGTTTCGGGAGAAACAGGGGAGCAGGGGGAAGGGGTTTGGCCATGGGCCGGCTGGGCCGGCCTGGTCTGGGCCTTCTGGGCCGTGCTGCGAGCAGTTTTGGGGCTGGTTTTTGGGCTCCGTAATGGGCCGAGATTAGCAAGAAAATTATATGGCTAGAATTTGAGTTAATTCTAGTTTCTTGGGGTATTTCTACTTCCCCAATTGGGTGTGTATAGTGGGAGATATTCAAGCCCAAAGTTGGGCCCGTGAACTAGTCTGGGTAGGGTCTTAAGGGTCATTTTATTAATTAGATTTCAGTGAATTAATTATGTACATTGATCCTGTAGGTGCCCAGACATCTGATTAGTTGGTGCATCATTTGGATTTTGCGTAGGAGGTAAGTAAGACTATTATGCAAATTTATAATTATTTAATTAATAAATTGAGTATATACAGTTTGCATGCATTTTTATAAATAAGAAGAAAATAGAAATTATCTGAATTATCTATGTAGCATGAAATGTGGATTACAAATGAACAATTATATGATTATAGTGATTGGTAATATTGTAATAAATGATTTATTGATGTATATGCCAGAAATGTGATATGTTTATATTGAGGTGATTATATGCATTTCCTAGTACTATGCAAACCACTGTGAGGTAATGTGAGGTACAGATGTATGATGTAATTGTGATGAAAATGTTAAATAGATTTATATGTGTCGCCGCGGTTCTCCTTTACTATGGCCCCACACATTGTAGCTGTGTTCTGTTATGATATGGCCACACACACTGGAGATGTATTCTATTATGTATGGCCCCACACATTGTAGACGTGTTCTATTATGATATGGCCACACACACCGTAGAGTATGTTCTGTTATGGTATGGCCCCACATGTCTTACAATGTGTTCTATTGATTTTCATATGGCCACATACATCGTAGAGTGTGTTCTGTTATTGTATGGCCCCACACATCGTACAATATGTTCTGTTGATTTTATATGGCCACACATCTGGAGGATGTGCTCTGATTGAGGTATTGCAGGGCCGTGTGACACATAGGAAATCTATAATTACATAAACAGTGAGTTTGCTAGAATGCATATCCTGATGCTTATCGAATGTTCAATTTATGTTAAGTTGACAAAATGCATATGTTGATAGCATGTTAAATATAATTCAAATATGATATGATTGTATAATAGGCTTACTTATTGAGTGTAAACTCATTAAACCTTCACAATGTTTGTCAGAGCCTCAGGGCTGATGATGGATATTCGGAGTTGATGGAGCTTCTAATAAATAAAATAAGAACCATTGCATTGGTGTAATCCTGCTATGTTTGTAGGGCTTATTGTAGTCCAACTTTATTAGCATGACTTGAGTGTAGGGTTTGAAACTCAAAACTTATAACTATCATTTGTATTATGGTTGGTTTTCATATTTATTGCCTCATTTGAATCATATATCAAAATTTTTAAGACGCCTTGCGTGCCCGGCACGCGGCGGGTTGTCACCCTAGCCCATTATTTGGGTCTGGGGCGTGACAGCTTAAGTGGTATCAGAGCCTAGGTTATTGACCTTAGGATCACATACATGATGACACCCTAGGCAAACAAATAGGTTGACATTGAGACAATTATCACTTTATATGAATTTCAAACCTTATGTTTTGGGAGCCTGATATGAAAAGTTTGATCATGATTTTTATAATAACTAATTTATCAGGAGATAGTAATGGCTTGCACTAGGAGCCAACAAAATGATGAGGGCTCCCATGTTAGAAATGTTGGTCAACCAGGAGGTCAGGATGCTACTGGAGGTGCTGCCCCTGTCAACCCTGTTGGGACTGATCATCAGGACTCCAGACCGAGATGCTTCAGGTTCTATCGGGTATGGCACAGTCGATGCGGCAAATTCTAGACGACCTCCGGCCCTTCCATGACGGCCTCCGGCCTTTCCGCAACGGCCTCTATCACAACGACCTCGGCAATCCCAGGCGGCCACAGTGGTCCCAGGCAGCCCCTGTCAGATCGTTCTTGGTGGCTCCGAGCAGTCCTAGGCGGCCCCGGCCTCAGTCGATAACGGCCTCACCGGACCCAAGTCCCCAGCAGCCCTTCCTTAGCGGCCTCCAGGTAATCCTTGACGGCCTCAGTCCATGGTTCAGACTAAGGTCTAATTAATGAGGGCGGTACGAATATGAGACTTTCCAAATTAAAAGGGTACATGCTCGGACACACGTGGGCCCTACAGTGACTGTTCGTCACATCATCTTCTGGATTAATAAACTATGTCCACTTATTTTAATGAGATAATTAAGTGGTCATCTGTCTCTGACGAGATGGCGCCTGTAGCTCTGACATTCCACTAAGAGGTAAGCCTTATCGAAAGTTATCATTTATCATAAAAGTCTTGACAAGTGGCAGTATTTTGAGCCTCACAGATGTCAGCCCTAACATTTCACCCACCAAAAGTCCTCAGTCATCATGACACTTTAGTCACTCAGACTAAATGAGTCCCCCAAAGTCATGGTCCATCATAATGCTCCACGTGACTCATTCCCATTAGAGGACAAGAACCCAAACTTCTCAAGAATGTTACCCAGAGTATAAAGGTAAATAAATTAGGTAAGAAGAGGTAACTCCAAAAAACTCAACACGCTCATTCTGAGCCTCTCTCTATCTCTTTCGAGCTTTCTCAAGCTCACGGCTGTTGCCCAGAGCACTAACTTAAGCGTCGAAGGGTTCCCGCCGGAATACCCAGTCGTGGAACTTCTTGCAGGCTTTGAAGACGAAGGAAGGGCCCCGATATTTCTATAGAGGAACGAACGACACTCAAGGACGCCAGCTCAATGTGATTGAGCTGCTCTTAGGCGGCCCTCGGGCTGGTCCTAGGCGGCCACAGTCATGTCTGGCCCCTAGCCTGCCCTCGGGCTGGTCCTAGGCGGCCACAAGTATGTTAGGCCCCTAGCGGCCCTCGGGCTGCTCCTAGGCGGCCATAAGTATGTTAGGCCCCAAGCCGGCCCTCGGGCTAGTCCTGGGTGGCCACAAGTATGTTAGGCCCCTAGCCGGCCCTCGGGCTGGTCCTAAGCAGCCACAGTCATGTCTGGCCCCTAGCCAGACCTCGGGCTTGTCCTAGCCGGCCACAAGTATGTTAGGCCCCCAGCCGGCCCTCGGGCTGGTCCTAGGAGGCCACTGCTATGTCTGGCCCCTAGCCGGCCCTCGGAATGGTCCTAGGCGACAACAAGTATGTTAGGCCCCTAGCCGGCCCTTGGGCTGGTCCTAGCCGGCCACAAGTATATTAGGCCCCTAGCCGGCCCTCGGGCTGGTCCCAAGTGGCCACAAGTATGTTAGGTCCCTAGCCAGTCCTCGGGCTGGTCCAAGGTGGCCACAAGTATGTCTGGCCACTAGCCGGCCCTCGGGCTGGTCCTAGGCGGCCACAAGTATGTTAGGCCCCAAGCCGGCCCTCGAGCTGGTCCTAGGTGGCCACAAGTATTTTAGGCACCAAGCCGGCCCTCGGGCTAGTCCTAGGCGGCCACAGTCATGTTAGGCCCCTAGCCGGCCCTCGGGCTGGTCCTTGGCGGCCACAAGTATGTTAGGCCCCTAGTCGGCCCTCGGGTTGGTCCTAAGCGACCACAGCTATGTCTGGCCCCTAGTCGGCCCTCGGGCTGGTCCTAGGCAGCCACAAGTATGTTAGGCACCTATTCGGCCCTCAGCCTTGTCCCAGGTGGCCACAAGTATGTCTGGCCCCTAGCTGGCCATCGGGCTGGTCCCAGGCGGCCACAGTCATGTCTGGCCCCTAGCCGGCCCTCGGGCTGGTCCTAGGTGGCCACAAGTATGTTAGGCCCCTAGCCGGCCCTCGGGCTGGTCCTAGGCGGCCACAGCTATGTCAGAGCCCTAGCCGGCCCTCGGGATGGTCCTAGGCGGCCACAAGTACTCGGGCTGGTCCCAGGTGGCCACAAGTATGTCTGGCCCCTAGACGGCCCTCGGGCTGGTCCTAAGCGGCCACAGTCATGTCTGGCCCCTAGCTGGCCCTCGGGCTGGTCCTAGGTGGCCACAAGTATGTTAGGCCCCTAGCCGGCCCTCGGGCTGGTCCTGGACGGCCACAAGTATGTTAGGCCCCTAGCTGGCCCTCGGGCTGGTCCTAGGCGGCCACAGTCATGTCTGGCCCCTAGCCATCCCTCGGGCTGGTTCTAGGTGGCCACAGCTATGTCTGGCCCCTAGCCGGCCCTCGAGCAGGTCCTAGGCGGCAACAAGTATGTTAGGCCCCTAGCCGGCCCTCGGGCTGGTCTTAGGCGGCCATAGCTATGTCTGGCCCCTAGTCGGCCCTCGGGCTAGTCCCAGGTGGCCACAAGTATGTCTGGCCCCTAGCCGGCCGTCGGGCTGGTCCTAGGTGGCCACAGTCATGTCTAACCCCTAGCTGGCCCTCGGGCTGGTCCTAGGCGGCCACAAGTATGTTAGGCCCCTAGTCGGCCCTCGGGCTGGTCCTAGGCAGCCACAAGTATGTTAGGCCCCAAGCCGGCCCTCGGGCTAGTCCTGGGCGGCCACAAGTATGTTAGGCCCCTAGCCGGCCCTCGGGCTGGTCCTAGGCGGCCACAGTCATGTCTGGGCCCTAGCCGAACCTCGGGCTGGTCCTAGCCGGCCACAAGTATGTTAGGCCCCTAGCCGGCCCTCGGACTGGTCCTAGGTGGCCACTGCTATATCTGGCCCCTAGCCGGCCCTCGGAATGGTCCTAGGTGGCCACATGTATGTTAGGCCCCTAGCCGGCCCTAGGCTGGTCCTAGGCGGCCACAGCTATGTCTGGCCCCTAGCCGGCCATCGAGCTGGTCCTAGGCGGCCACAAGTATGTTAGGTCCCTAGCCAGCCCTCGGGCTGGTCCAAGGTGGCCACAAGTATGTCTGGCCCCTAGCCGGCCCTCGGGCTAGCCTAGGCGGCCACAGTCATGTCTGGCTCCTAGCCGGCTCTCGGGCTGGTCCTAGGCGGCCACAAGTATGTTAGACCCCTAGCCGTCCCTCGGGCTGGTCCTGGACGGCCACAAGTATGTTAGGCCCCTAGCCGAGCCTCGGACTGGTCCTAGGTGGCCACAAGTATGTTAGACCCCAAGCCGGCCCTCAGGCTGGTCCTGGGCAGCCACAAGTTTGCTAGGCCCCTAGCCGGCCCTCGGGCTACTCCTAGGCGGCCACAGTCATGTCTGGCCCATAGCCGGCCCTCGGGCTGGTCCTAGGCGGCCAAAAGTATGTTAGGCCCCTAGCCGGCCCTCAGGCTGGTCCTAGGCGGCCACAGCTATGTCTGGCCCCTAGCCGGCCCTCGGAATGGTCCTAGGCGGCCACAAGTATGTTAGGCCCCTAGCCGGCCCTCGGGCTGGTCCTAGGCGGCCACAGCTATGTCTGGCCCTAGCTGGCCCTCGGGCTGCTCCTAGGCGGCCACAAGTAGGTTAGGCCCCTAGCTGGCCCTCGGGCTGGTCCCAGGTGGCCACAATTATGTCTGGCCCCTAGCCGGCCCCGGGCCGGCCTAGGCGGCCACAGTCTTGTCTGGCCTCTATCCGGCCGTCGGGCTGGTCTTAGGCGGCCACAAGTATGTTAGGCCCCTAGCCGGCCATCGGGCTGGTCCTGGGCAGCGACAAGTATGTTAGGCCCCTAGCTGGCCCTTGGGCTGGTCCTAGGCGGCCACAGTCATGTCTGGTCCCTAGCCGGCCCTTAGGCTGGTCCTAGGCGGCCACAAGTATGTTAGGTCCCTAGTCGGCCCTCAGGCTGGTCCTAGGCGGCCATAGCTATGTCTGGCCCCTAGCCAGCCCTCGGGCTGGTCCTAGGCTGCCACAGCTATGTCAGGTCCTTAGCCGGCCCTCGTGCTGGTCCTAGGCAGCCACAAGTATGTTAGGCCCCTAGCCGGCCGTCGGGCTGGTCCTAGGCGGCCGCAAGTATGTTAGGCCCCTAGTCGGCCCTCGGGCTGGTCCTAGGCGGCCACAGCTATGTCTGGCCCTATCCGGCCCTTGGGCTAGTCCAAGGAGGCCACAAGTATGTTAGGCCCCTAGCCGGCCCTCAGGCTGGTCTCAGGTGGCCACAAGTATGTCGGGCCCCTAGTTGGCCCTCGAGCTGGTCCTAGGCGGCCACAGTCATGTCTGGCCCCTAGCCGGCCCTCGGGCTGGTCCTAGGCGGTCACGGTCATGTCTGGCCCCTAGCCGGCCCTCGGGCTGGTCCTAGGCGGCCACAAGTATGTTAGGCCCCTAGTCGGCCCTCAGGCTGCTCCTAGGCGGCCACAATTTTTCTAAGCGGCCATCTTCGGCGGCCTTTCATCCTTGGTGGCAATCCTAGGTGGCCTTTCATCAAAGGTTCTAGGCCGCCTCGGTCCGTGGCGGTACCCAGTCGTCATCCCTGACGACACCCGGCCTTAGTCCACGGCGGCCCTTCTCTTTCTCTAGTTGGCCCCATAGCGGCCTCTCTCCCTCTAGGCGGCCTCTCTCTCTCTAGGCGGCCTCCCCCGTCATCCTAGGCGGCAGCCCCCGGCTCCTTTGCGTCGCCCATACCGGCCATAGAGGCCTCAGGTCCCTCACTCCCCGGATTCCCTCAAATCCAGAACGGCCACAGCGACCCCAGAACGGCCTAGACGGCCTCATGCATGCACGTAAGGGAGTTTCGGTAATGAAGCTTCAGGACACCTATCACGGTCCTGAAAGCTTCTCCCAGCTAAGCAGTCCAGATCCCATGACGGCCCCTGTCAGCAACCAAGAGTAGCCTTGATGGCCCCTGGCAAATCCTTAGCGGCCCCTTATGTTCCCAGTCCTAGGCAGCCCCCGACATTCTAGGCGGCCCCTGGCAATTTCTAGACGACCTCCGGCCCTTCCATGACGGCCTCCGGCCTTTCCGCAACGGCCTCTGTCACAACGACCTCGGCAATCCCAGGTGGCCACAGTGGTCCCAGGCAGCCCCTGTCAGATTGTTCTTGGCGGCTCTCGAGCAGTCCTAGACGGCCCCGGCCTCAGTCGATAACGACCTCACCGGACCCAAGTCCCCAGCGGCCCTTCCTTAGCGGCCTCCGGGTAATCCTTGATGGCCCCAATCCATGGTTCAGACTAAGGTCTAATTAATGATGGCGGTACGAATATGAGACTTTCCAAATTAAAAGGGTACACGCTCGGACACATGTGGGCCCTACAGTGACTGTTCATCACATCATCTTCTAGATTAATAAACTATGGCCACTTACTTTAATGAGATAATTAAGTGGTCATTTGTCTCTGATGAGATGGCGCATGTAGCTCTGACATTCCACTAAGAGGTAAGCTTTATCAAAGTTATCATTTATCATAAAAGTCTTGACAAGTGGCAGCATTTTGAGCCTCACAGATGTCAGCCCTGACATTTCACCCACCAAAAGTCCTCAGTCATCATGACACTTTAGCCACTCAGACTAAATGAGTCCCCAAAAGTCATGGTCCATCATAAGGCTCTACGTGACTCATTCCCACTAGAGGACAAGAACCCAAACTTCTCAAGCAAGTTACACAGAGTATAAAGATAAATAAATTAGGTAAGAAGAGGTAACTCCAGAAAAACTCAACACGCTCATTCGGAGCCTCTCTCTCTCTCTTTCGAGCTTTCTCAAACTCACGGATGTTGCTCAGAGCACTAACTTGAGTGTCGGAGGGTTCCCGCCGGAATATCCGGTCGTGGGACTTCTTGTAGGCTTTGAAGACGAAGAAAGGGCCCCGATATTTTTATGGAGGAACGGCCGACGCTCAAGGACGCTAGCTCAAAGTGATCGGGCATCAACAATTCCTACCTCTAAACTAGTGATGGTTTAGGTTTTATCATGAAATAAACTGGGAGTTCTGTATCCCATCTTTGGTCGGACCCAACCTTGAGGTGTGTTGGTAAAACAGTTGCCTCGTGTTAATCGTGCTGTAGGCAAGGTATCCCTTGTACGAGATTTCCAGTTTCCAGCTAATGTGTGAGCTGATCTACGCACAAACTCTTCAGTAGTGTTGGCATTTTATCTGATTAGATTTTCTAAAACGACAATAAACACTTGATATATATGAGAATCAGTGAGAAAAGAGAAATGGCATAAGTCTCCCTTCATATTGTGTTCATTTTTTTGTAGCATTTCCACGTGTCCTTCATGCTGCTGGTTACGTGTGGTTTGTGCTTGTGCTCATGCTAGTAGCTTTTAGGTGGCAGTCCGTTCGAATCAATCATTTCCGATTTAGATTTTTGGGTTTGAATTATTTTTGGATTCGAATATTGAAGCTAAATCCTAAATGGTTGGATTCGGATCAACTCATGAATTATTTCATATTATTTTAAATTTTTTAACAAGTATATATTTTTAAAATAATTTATGAATGAATAATTTAATTTTTTAATAACTCAACTTGGCTCAGCTTAACTCAACTCATCTAAGCTTTTTTTTTTCCAACCACATGGAGTCGACAAATGGTAAAACAAATAAGTACAAAATGATAATATGATTAAAAATAAAAATAATAATAAATTATAAAATAAAAATAATATAATTATAGCATTAATTCATAAAAGTCTATTTTTAAAATTAAATAAATATTAATATCAAATTATTATTAAGATTATAAATAAAATAAGTAAATATTAAAAATATACTTAATTTAATATATATAAAAAAGAGCAAAGTTGTGCTTAATTCAAGTTTTTTTATTACCTTTTTAAGATAAACTATTGATGTTGATTATTTAATAATACTCAACTTAAAAAGGTATATTTCTAATCTTATTATTTATTAAATTACATGAGCATAAGCTATATTATATATCAAAAAATATAAAATAGTTAAATATTAATTATATAAACAAATAGTTAATAATTCATAAAATTATATGTAATTAACTATATAAAATTTTAAAATTTAAAACAAATAAAATTAAAATTATATCTTATCTAAATATTATTTTTGGATCATCTGAATTATCCATAATCTGATTGGATTCAAATCTAAAATTTTTGAATCATTTTGGATTTGGGTTATTGTAGATTCGGATAAAAAAATAAAGAAAATAAATGTTAATCCTAATTTTTTGGATGGATTTGAACCAGGTCGCAGGCGGGATCAAGTTTTTTTTTTTTTCGGTCTCTACTTTTTTTTCCACTGTCCCTGAAACGGAATCAAAGCGTTGTGCCCTGTAACATCGGCATCACACCATTGGATGCCTCTTTCTCCGGGATTTTTTTGTTTTTTTTCCTAGTTTGTTGCAGCCGCCCTCGTGATTCCAGTTACCTTCGTTATGTGCGGAAATCTTTTGGTTTGCAATTGTTTTTAAATTCTTCCAGGTTGTTTTGCTAGTTGGTTATGGTGTAGGCGTTGGCAAACAACCCTTCCATTCTCTGCTAGAGGACGCCGCTTCCCCTTCCCAATGGGTTGAAGTGAAACATTCAGCTGGCAGTGTAACATTCAGTGTAAAAAGGAAAATAATTGCTCAGCTGATAACGTTTCAAAATATGAATAGTAGTTTCTTCTAAACTTATACATGTCTGCCTTTCGCTTCTTTTATAATGGATATAGGGATTAAAACATGATTATGATTATAAATATAAAAACATATGACATATTTATCATGAATATAGAAAGAGAATGGGTACGTAACAATTTATCGATCCCATCCCATCCCATACCGATTACACCCAATGGTAGAATTATCTAAATCTTTGTTTATATTTTTTTAAAAAAAATATTATCCTTTTAAGAAGGGCTAGTGAGCGACATCATAAATTTAGCTCTAGAGGAATTTTGTAGGCTGTTTTTTTAGTCAAAAGGAATATTGAGTTTATAATCTTGAAACTAAATAAATATTCATCTCCCATGATGTTTTCTATGGGCATATTTTTGAGATATTAATGTAAAAAATTTATTTAAAACGATTATCAAGTGATATAATCAACCAAAAATTTAATATGAAAATATTATTATAAAAATAAGATGTGTATATATATATATATATATATATAATTTTAAAATAATTTTAATAAATTATACTTATCAAAATATGCATGCAGAATTTTCGTTGTCTTTGACAAGGCAGAGCAGAATGTATCATCGATTAATGTCGATTTCAAGGAGCCTTTCCAAGCAAATTGCCAAAAAGATATTCTTGCGGTGAGTAAACGAGCACCGCACAAACTCCGGCCATCTCCTTCAAGATATATTGATCGATAGGCTCTGCTATTCATCCAAAAAACTGCTAAAAGGAAAGTAGAGCACCTGAGAGAGATGGCGGGAATCCTTGACAACACCAGTACTGCAGTCTGGTTGGAGGCATTGGCATCCACCATTGCTGCCATAGTAGCCATCGCCTTCATCTTCGCCCCGTTCCCTCGCTGCCGCCGCCACTGGTTCCCCAAAATCATCATCCGTATCGTCGAGGTAGGGGTCGACCGCTGGATCAGCTATGCTGTTGGTCTGATGCAGGCGGCCTCCTACGAGAACGAGCTATGCTGGGTATGGGCGGTGTTCTTATGCATCGCCTACGGGACTTTCTGGACCGCCTCGGCCTATTCTCTTCACATTCGATTCCAGAAGAGACGAATATGAGATGTTACAATTGAACGACATTTTTTTAATCGCTCTACTCATCTTCCTGGAATCCGGCAAGTCGCAATTCCGCCTCGCCCTTCGAGTGCTCTGGGGCTTGACCGTGCTGAAGGCGTTCCAAAGGATTTTCTTCTTCGGAGTCGCCGTTCAGACATTCGGGCTGAAGAATACCAAATTGATCGCGGACTACATGAGGTACGAGAACCAGCCAAGCGGCGAAGACCAGGTCGATCCCACCACCATGAAAGGCTACAAGTATTTGATCATGGGTGAAGAGAAGGTGAAGCCGGAGGCCAATCATCCTGACTACGTCGTAAAGGTGAATATAGATGATAATAAGGTGGTCACAGTCGAGAAGGTTTGGGCGTGCAGCGGAGGACTACTGAACTCCGATGGAGATCCAGACGGGCGGCTCAAGGACATGTGCCTTTCATTTGCCTTTTTCAAACTACTGAAACGTCGGTTATTCGATTATCCGTCGGCCGACTCCGAGCTTTCCAAATCTCACGATCTTGTTTTCGAAGGCCTGCTTTCCGAGGATCGACGTGAAAGAGTCTTCCGGGTGATCAACATGGAGCTGAGGTTCCTTCATGATCTCGTCTACACCAAATATCCCATTAGCTTCAGTTGTTGGTTTCCATTCTTCTATATCCTACTGTTTCTGGTAATTCTGGTTACTGGTTGGGTTTCGGTGCAAACTCTCATTAAGTACAAAACTCCTGAAGGTAATTTCAACCGTTTCCTGCATCGAATAAATGTTGATCTCACCGTCACCATTGTAATTATTTTGTTGGTCTTGATGATGGAACTCTGGGAATTCATAAATTATCTGGCATCTGACTGGGCCAAGATAATACTAGTATGTAGATACGTGAGGAGTCGCTGGATGCAAAATTGCCGCTGCATCGAGATCGTAATTAAGTTTCTATGCCGACGAAAGGGAATAAACCCTCTAGAAAACAATATTGGCCAGTATTCTTTCCTTGAAAGCTTTGAGTATACCCCTTGTAGTCTACTTTACACGCTAACACGTGGCTTTGCGGGTAAGAAGAGCAGAAATGGGGTTAAAAGTCAAAAACCCATCAAATTGCCAACAGAAGTCAAGAAGAGAATCGGTTCGTGCCTAAAGGAGAGCGCAGGAAGTTTGTCGAATGGGGAATCCTCGTTGATACGGAATGGAGTGAGTGAACAGCTATCCTGGGCTTGCCAATTAAAAACTCAAGCTCTCACCATCATGGTTTGGCACATCGCAACTAGTTTCTGCGAAGCACACATGCAAGGATCACAGGTGGGCGGCTATGGCCTCTGCGAAGAATGCATGCCGTGGCGAAAGAAGGACGCCAAGATCACGTCCGATCACTTAGTGGCCACTAGCTTGTCAAAGTATTGTGCTTATTTGGTGGTGTTTGTTCCAGAACTGTTGCCTGTTAGCAATCAATTAATGACGATCATGTTTGATAAGATGGTCTCCGACACTAGGATATTTTTTGAAGGCACAAAAAGGAGCGCCGTACTGGAGAAGATGGATGGTGTGAGAGACTCAAGGGATGATGTCATAAGTATGGGTGCGTCGCTAGGAAACCAGTTGATGAACGACGTAAGTGATGAAGATCGATGGAAGGTGTTGGCCGACTTCTGGGCAGAGTTGATGCTGTACGTTGCACCATCAGGTGATGTAGATACCCATGTCGAGAAACTAGCCAGTGGTGGGGAATTTATTACCCACTTATGGGCTTTATTATACCATGCAGGCATTCGGAAGGAATCCCGAGTTCTTGACGCTGTTGGAAACACCGTCGACGAGGTCTAAGTTTGCTCAGGCTTGTACCTTTGAAGCAGAAGAAGTTATTTTGCATGTATCGCGTCGTTTGTAACTTGTACTCGTACCTCTTCATTACTATTTGATGAAGAATGTTGTAACAGAAACTTCTGTTGTATAAGTTTCGTTTATCATAAACTTCTGTTGTATAAGCTTGTTGTATAAGCTTAGTGTATTAGTGTTATCGCCGGAATCCGCTCTCCGACTCGGATGCGTCCAGTCTCCTGATCGAGCTCCCTCCTGAGCGGACCTGCAAGGAAGCCTACACGCGGGAGGCGCTGGGGGTGGCCCTCAGCGGAAGACCTCCGACGCTCAAGTCAGTAAGGGACCGACGGGCAACAAGATGAGAGGAGAAGGCTCTCGCCGGAGAGTTCCTTCAGAGAGCTCTGGACAGAGTAGCAATGGCGGAATAGAGGGCTAAGAGCAGTCGAGTGAGCAAGTAAGCAAAGAGAAAAAGAAGGGGAATAGCGTCCGAGAATGCCCGTACCTCAGGGGGTCTGGAACTGCAGTATTTATAGAGGATCACCTGATCGTTAGGGAGGAGCGTCGTGGGCCCGAAGGCCGTTGGGATTCGAATCCAGTTTGTTACGAGTCTGGTAGGATCCGTATCCGGTTAGTTAGTGGATCGATGGCTGGGAGGCGGGGAGAGCTGGTCGAGACTCAGTGGCTGCGTGGTTCCTAGGCCACTATTGTAGGTCATAGGCCACATCTTGGTATGATTCATTGTTTGGAATCTTATTCTATTATAGTGAATTTGAACTCTCCCGCGCCAGATTCCGCAGAGGGGTTTTGAACGCTGTGGTTCAGTCATCATGGCTGGCGGAGGCTCGGCGGAGGTAGGTGCCGAGGCACAAGGGGCCAACTTGGATCAGGCGGGGCCGGCTGGGAAGATGTCGGGGGCCCGGGAGGCACCGAGGCCGGCTGGGAGGATGCCGGGGCCGACTGGGAGGTGCGGGGCCGCCTGGCTTAGATCAGGCGGGGCCGGTCGGGATGAGAGTGCTGGGGCCGGCTGGGAGGATGTCGGGGCTGGCTGAAAGGAGAATGCCGGGGCCGCCTGGCTTAGACACGCCGGGACCGGCTGAGAAGAGTGCCGGGGCCGACTTGGATCAGGCGGGGCCGGCTGAGATGAGAGTGCCGAGGCCGGCCGGGATGAGAGTGCCGGGGCCAGCTGGGAGGATGCCGGGGCCGGCTGAGAGGTGCTGGGGCCACCTGGCTTGGACACGCCGGGGCCAGCTAAGAAGAGTGCCGGGGCCGACTTAGATCAGGTGGGGCCGGCTGAGATGAGAGTGCCGGGGCCGGCTGAGAAGATGCGGGGCCGGCTGGGAGGTGCCGGGGCCGACTGAGAAGAGTGCCGGAACCGACTGGGAGGTGCCGGGGCCGGCTGAGAAGAGTGCCGGCCTTGGGGTGTTGGCCTTTGGGGTCGTTGGTCATGGAGCCATCGGCCTTTGGGGCCGTCGGCCTTGGAGGTGTCGGCCTTTGGGGCCGTCGGTCTTGGAGGTGTCAGCCTTGGAAGTGCCGGTCCTGGAGGTGTCAGCTATTGGGGCCGACGGTCTTCGAGGTGCCGGCCTTGGAGGTGCTGGTCTTGGAGCTGTCGGCCTTTGGGGTTCGAGGTGCCGGCCTTGGATGTGCCGGTCTTGGAGGTGTCGGCCTTTGGGGCCGACGGTCTTCGAGGTGTCGGCCTTGGAGGTGCCGGTCTTGGAGGTGTCTGCCTTTGGGGCCGACGGTCTTCGAGGTGCCGGCCTTGGAGGTGCTGGTCTTGGAGGTGTCGGCCTTTGGGGCCGATGGTCTTCGAGGTGCCGGCCTTGGGGGTGCCGGTCTTGTCGGTGTCGGCCTTTGGGGCCGACGGTCTTCGAGGTGCTGGCCTTGGAGGTGCCGGTCTTGGAGCTGTCGGCCTTTGGGGCCGACGGTCTTCGAGGTGCCGGCCTTGGAGGTGCCAGTCTTGGAGGTGTCGGCTTTTGGGGCCGACGGTCTTCGAGGTGCCGGCCTTGAAGGTGCCGGTCTTGGAGCTGTCGGCGACCGAGGTGCCAGCCTTGGATGTGCCGGTCTTGGAGGTGTCGGCCTTTGGGGCCGACGGTCCTTGAGGTGCCGGCCTTGGAGGTGCCGGTCTTGGAGCTGTCAGCGACCGAGGTGCCAGCCTTGGATGTGCCGATCTTGGAGGTGTCGGCCTTTGGGGCCGACGGTCCTCGAGGTGCCGGCCTTGGAGGTGCCGGTCTTGGAGGTGTCGGCCTTTGGGGCCGACGGTCTTCGAGGTGCCGGCCTTGGGGGTGCCGGTCTTGGTGGTGTCGGCCTTTGTGGCCGACGGTCTTCGAGGTGCCGGCCTTGGAGGTGCCGGTCTTAGAGGTGTCTGCCTTTGGGGCCGACGGTCTTCGAGGTGCCGGCCTTGAAGGTGCCGATCTTGGAGCTGTCGGCCTTTGGGGCCGACGGTCTTCGAGGTGCCGGCTTTGGAGGTGCCGGTCTTGGAGGTGCCGGCCTTGGAAGTGCCGGTCTTGGAGCTGTCGGCCTTTGGGGCCGACGGTCTTGGAGCAACCCACGCACATGACGTGGTCCTTTTTCCCTTTTGTTCTCTTTCTTCATTATGACGAGACGCTCGTTGCTGGAATGTTGCGCCAGCAGGCCAGTCGGCAAGCAGAGCGTTTGGATCGGGCGCGACCCCATCGCCAATGTGAGCGATCAACAATGTAATGACAATTTTACCCCTGATCACATGCCCCCCACTCCCTAGTCCGAAGTGTAACTTCGGATATAGGGAGTAGAATTCTGGGGCAATCTTATTTGGGGGACATCATTTGATCCTCTGTAGAGGAAGTGTTTATCTCTGTGTAGGTTAGAGAGGCCTGGGCGGCCCTCTTGCTGAAGTAAAATAAGGCGCTTTAGTTGTGCTAGAGTGTCCGAGAGATCATTCGGCTGGGATGAAGCTTTAGTGTTGTATCACTCAGATTGGCCGAGGCTGCAGAAATATATCACTCAGTCTTCGGCCGAGGCTTTTGATAATAAGAGATGCACTCCGGCTCTGGCCGGGGCTTTTGATAACAAGAGATGCACTCCGGCTCTGGCCGGGGCTTTTAATAACAAGAGATGCACTACGGCTCTGGCCGGGGCTTTTGATAACAAGAGATGCACTCCGGCTCTGGCCAGGGCTTTTGATAACAAGAGATACACTCCGGCTCTGGCCGGGGCTTTTGATAAGAAGAGATGCACTCCGGCTCTGGCCGGGCTTTTGATGATAAGAGATGCACTTTGGCTCTGGCCGGGGCTTTTGAGCCGGGCTTTTGATGATAAGAGATGCACTCCGGCTCTGGCCGGGGCTTTTGATGATAAGAGATGCACTCCGGGAAGTTGTTATTCTCACGATGCATTTTTGCATTGTTGCATGCTTTGGCACTTGTTTGGTTCTTTTTGAGGGCAAGGTTCAATGATTATGCTTAGTTCGGCCGGGGCTTACGAGCGACCCGAATTCGAGCTAAGTTTGGAGAATGCTTAGGTCGGTCGGGGCTTGTAAGCGGCCCGAACCCGAACATCGGTTTAGGAGAATACTTAGGTCGACCGGGGCTTGTGAGTGGCCCGAATCCGAGCTAAGCTATGAACATTGTTTAGGTCGGCCGGGGCTTGTGAGCGGCCCGAATCCGAACGTAACCTGGGGGAATACTTAGGTCGGCCGGGGCTTGTGAGCAGCCCGAATCCGAGCTAAGCTTTGAAAACATTTTTGGGTCGGCCGGGGCTTGTGAGCGGCCCGAATCCAAACGTAACTTGGGGGAATACTTAGGTCGGCCGGGGCTTGTGAGCTGCCCGAATCCGAGCTAAGCTATGAACATTGTTTAGGTCGGCCGGGGCTTGTGAGCGGCCTGAATCCGAACGTAACCTGGGGGAATACTTAGGTCGGCCGGGGCTTATGAGCTGCCCAAATCCGAGCTAAGCTTTGAAAATATTTTAGGTCGGCCGTAACACGCTATTTCGATTTTTAGCTCGGCCCAGTAGACGTACGGGGTTCTGACGCAGATAGATCGGTTGTTGCCGAGAATGGGTCGGATGTTTCTATTTCTTATCACGACCCTACTGATAGTATATGCGGAGGTTGTCCGAGTTCCACGTTCGGGGGACGGACTTCCTGTCCAAATCCTGGAGTCTGTAGGTACCAGGTCCGACGACTTCCGCTACTTGGTATGGGCCTTCTTCTTCGTCCTCCCCGCCTGAAGGACCACAGACCGCCTCGATGACATTAATGTGACCAGCAACTGGCGGATTAGGAGGAGGGAGAGGTTGTTGCTGGGGCTCGGGTCGGTGATCGCCCCCGTTCCTTGGTTCGGGAGCTCCTCTGAAGCGATCCAACCTGCCCCGCTGGATGAGTCTTTCGATCTCATCTCTGAGCTGCCAGCACTCCTCAGTGTCGTGACCGTGGTCGCGGTGATAGCGGCAGTATTTGGTGGGGTCCCTGCGGGCCGCGTTTCCTCGGAGAGGGGGAGGTCGGAGGAGCTGGCATTCGATCTCTATGAGAATCTCCGCTCTTGGGGCAGTGAGCGGAGTGAAGCGACGGAACCCTCGAGGTGGGCTTCGGGAACGGTCCCTTGGTGGCGGCCGCGGGACCCTCTGACATCGGGGTGGACTCGGTCGGCGGGCAGGTCGGAGCCTGTCAGGGCGCCCGGGCTCTTTCTTCCTTGCTGGCTCGGCTTGGGTGGCTCTCCGTGACTCCTCGACCCTAGCATATTTGTCAGCCAGGGCCATCATGTCAGAGAGGGTCGAGGGGTAGTTGACCTCCATTGCTAGGTAAAAGTGGCTCTCCTTCGAAACTCCTCTGGCTAAGGCGGACATAGCCACCTCATGATTGAGGTGATTCACCTCCAGCATGGCCTTATTAAAACGGCCAAGAGAACTTCTTAAGGACTCCCCCTCTTTCTGCTTAACCTCAGAGAGGGAGTCAGACCTCCGTCGCAGGCGGCGGCTGCTGACGAACTGGCTAATGAAAAGATGGCTCAGTTCATCGAAAGAATCGACGGATCTTGGTTTTAAAGCGTTGAACCAAGTCTGGGCAGATCCCTGAAGGGTAGAAGGGAAAGCGCGGCAGAGAACCGCGTCCGATGCTCCGTGGAACATCATTATCGATCTGAAGCTACTGAGATGGTCGTCCAGATCAAAGGAGCCATGATAGGGCTCGATGGCGGGTAGCTTCACATGGGAGGGAATAACTTCCTCCATGATCCCCTTAGAGAAGGGGACACCCGGCTCCGCCTTAGGTTGGGGCGGCTGGGCTTGCTTTGCGGCATCCAGCTCTTGTCGCATCTCCTAGAGCTATCGGCAGATCTCTTCGTCGAGGAGAGCAGAGGGGGGGGGGGAGGAGCACACTGAGATGGAGTGGAGTCATGGCGAGAATATACCGGAGAGAGGGATCGAGCTCGCCGAGGCCCGGGGAAGTTTTTGCCGCAGGCTTGCTGGGGAGCCGCTTCGGCTTCCTTGGGACGGCGAGGAGGGTCCGCGACTCCGTGCGGACTGGAAGAAGAGATCGCCGGATGCATGGGGGCCGCCTCCTCCTCAGGGGAGCGAGGGATAGGGGCGGCCGGATGGGGGACCTCTGGGCGCCCCTGGATTAGGGTGGCCAGAGCCTGCACTTGCTGGACCAGTAGGGCGAACTGGTCCTGGGACACCGGGGCCACCGATGGCGAAGGGGTTTCAACAAGCGGTGGTGGAGGCGCTACATTGTTCACTGGGTCAGGCCTTTGAGAAGCGGCCTGATCTCGGACATCGGACACTGCCTTCTTTCGGTTGGCCATGGGAGGATTTCTCTCACAGACCAAGAACCTTGTCTCCTGGGTTACAAGTTTTTAGGGACTTGAGGGCCCTTCCTTTAGCGCCAATCTGTTGTCACCGGAATCCGCTCTCCGACTCGGGCGCGTCCGGTCTCCTGATCGAGCTCCCTCCTCGGCGGACCTGCAAGGAAGCCTACACGCGGGAGGCGCTGGGGGTGGCCCTCCGCGGAAGACCCTCCGACGCTCAAGTCAGTAAGGGACCGACGGGCAATAAGATGAGAGGAGAAGGCTCTCGCCGGAGAGTTCCTCCAGAGAGCTCTGGACAGAGTAGCAATGGCGGAATAGAGGGCTAAGAGTAATCGAGTGAGCAAGTGCGCAAAGAGAAAAAGAAGGGGAATAGCGTCCGAGAATGCCCGTACCTCAGGGGTCTGGAACTGCAGTATTTATAGAGGATCACCTGATCGTTAGGGAGGAGCGTCGTGGGCCCGAAGGCCGTTGGGATTCGAATCCAGTTTGTTACGAGTCTGGTAGGATCCGTATCCTGTTAGTTAGCGGATCGACGGCTGGGAGGTAGGGAGAGCTGGCCGAGACTCAGTGGCTGCGTGGTCCCTAGGCCACTATTGTAGGTCATAGGCCACATCTTGGTATGATTCCTTGTTTGGAATCTTATTCTGTTATAGTGAATTTGAACTCTCCCGCACCAGATTCCGTAGAGGGGATTTGAACGCTGTGGTTCAGTCATCATAGCTGGCGGAGGCTCGGCGGAGGTAGGTTCCGAGGCACAAGGGGCCAACTTGGATTAGGCGGGGCCGGCTGGGAAGATGCCGGGGGCACCCGAGAGGATGCCGGGGCCGGCTGGGAGGATGCCGGGGCCGGCTGAGAGGAGAGTGCCGGGGCCGTCTGGCTTAGACACGCCGGGCCGGCTGAGAAGAGTGCCGGGGTCGACTTGGATCAGGCGGGGCCGGCTGAGATGAGAGTGCCGGGGCCGGCCGGGATGAGAGTGCCGGGGCCGGCTGAGAGGTGCCGGGGCCACCTGCTTGGACACGCCGGGGCCGGCTGAGAAGAGTGCCGGGGCCGACTTGGATCAAGCGGGGCCGGCTGAGAAGATGCTGGGGCCGGCTAGGAGGTGCCGGGGCCGGCTGAGAAGAGTGCCGGGACCGGCTGGGAGGATGCCGGCCTTGGAGGTGTCGGCCTTTGGGGCCGTTGGTCATGGAGCCGTCGGCCTTGGAGGTGTCGGCCTTTGGGGCCGTCGGTCTTTGGAGGTGCCGGCCTTTGAGGTGCCGGTCTTGGAGGTGTCGGCCTTGGAAGTGCCGGTCTTGAAGGTGTCGGCTTTTGGGGCCGACGGTCTTCGAGGTGCCGGCCTTGGAGGTGCCGGTCTTGGAGCTGTCGGCCTTTGGGGCCAACGGTCTTCGAGGTGCCGGCCTTGGATGTGCCGGTCTTGGAGGTGTCGGCCTTTGGGGCCGACGGTCTTCGAGGTGCCGGCCTTGGAGGTGCCGGTCTTGGAGGTGTCTGCCTTTGGGGCCGACGGTCTTCGAGGTGCCGGCCTTGGAGGTGCTGGTCTTGGAGGTGTCGGCCTTTGGGGCCGACGGTCTTCGAGGTGCCGGCCTTGGGGGTGCCGGTCTTGTCGGTGTCGGCCTTTGGGGCCGACGGTCTTCGAGGTGCCGGCTTTGGATGTGCCAGTCTTGGAGGTGTCGGCTTTTGGGGCCGACGGTCTTCGAGGTGCCGGCCTTGGAGGTGCCGGTCTTGGAGCTGTCGGCGACCGAGGTGCCGGCCTTGGATGTGCCGGTCTTGGAGGTGTCGGCCTTTGGGGCTGACGGTCCTCGAGGTGCCGATCTTGGAGGTGCCGGTCTTGGAGCTGTCGGCGACCGAGGTGCCGGCCTTGGATGTGCCGGTCTTGGAGGTATCGACCTTTGGGGCCGACGGTCCTCGAGGTGCCGGCCTTGGAGGTGCCGGTCTTGGAGCTGTCGGCCTTTGGGGCCGACGGTCTTCGAGGTGCCGGCCTTGGAGGTGTCGGCCTTTGGGGCCGACGGTCTTCGAGGTGCAATTTGAATGTTAAATGATTCCTACCACAAAACTAGCGATGGTTTAGGTTTGTCATGAAAATAAACAGGGAGTTCTGTATCCTATCTTTGGTCGGACCCCACTTTGAGATGTGTTGGTAAAACAGTTTGTCTTGTGTCGATCGTGCTGTAGGTAAGCCATCTCTTGCACGAGATTTTCAGTTTCGAGCTAATGTATGAGCTGATATACACACAAACTCTTCAATATGTGTTTGCATTTTATCTGATTGGATTTCCTTAAACAACAATAAACACTTGATATATATGAGAATCAGTGAGAGAAAAAGAGAAAAGAAAATAAGTATCCTTTCTATTTATTTTTTTATTTTTTTATGGCATCTTCGCATGTCCTTCATTCATGTTGCCAAGCATGAAGAATATAATTACGAAGAGAGTAGTTGAAAGCTAATCAAGCATGTATTTAATTCTATATTAATTATACAGTAGATAAATTATAAATAGTTATATAGAATAAAAAATAAAAATAATGCCTTCCAATTAATTGTTCGGAATGAGATTTTATGCTCCTACAATGCCAACTAAAAATAAAAAAAGTATTTAATATAAATATCTATTATTGTTTTTTATAATTATAATTGATTGTTTTTTATTATAATCTCATGATGTAGGATTCGATAGTTTTGCACTTCGTTTTTTTTTAATATGTAATAAGATATTATTATTATTATTATTATTATTTTGATACAAACGGATGATTGACTGACTTTGGGAAAAAAGAATTCATATAGTGTGTTAATCTGACCCACTTAAAATGAAAATCAACGTAGCGGGTGTTGAAAGGAACAATGAATCTGGCCCACTTAAAATCGAAAAAAATCAACATTGCCGGATTTCATGCAACTTTAATATGTCTGGTTGGATTGAGCCTGACACACATCCGAATGTTAATTGTCTCAATTACAGCAATCTAATACAATTATGACCCAAATAAGGCCTGAAACTATGCGCCCTATATATGCTTTCAAATTTTCATATATTAGTGGCATAGTCTGACTTGACACATGTAAACTGCTAGGTACAACATAATTGCTATAGTAGCTATACCAAGCCAAGCACGGCATAATATTAGACCATACTGCATTAAAATCTGCTAACCTACGCACCGTACTAACATGATGGCTTATGGTGTGCTAGCACAACACAACTTGTGGGTTAGCATGGCTCAAGCACATAATCTGGCTTGGCATGGCTCCTGGCAACCCAGCCTAGCTTAGCACATGATAGGCTACCTATGGCATATCGCATGCTTTTGTATATTTGCTCCTTAATTATAACATTCATAAACGGCTAGTTTTAGAAGCATTCGTATCCATTTTTTAGAAAAAAGATATTTTTTCTTTTTTAACAATAAAAAATAGCTAGTTTACAAGGTATTCTCATCTATTACTTCAAAAGATCTATTTATCTTTCCAATAGGCAAAAACGACTCGTTTGCAAGATTATTTTGAATATTTAAAGACTTTCCAACCCCTATAATTACCACCAACTATTCTTTCTCGCCCCATATCAACTACTAAAATCTCCTAATATTTCTACAAACTCTCCAAAGTTCTCTTAATCTTCTTACAAGTTTTTCTAATATCTTTACAAGTTTTTCTAATTTCTTTACAAGCTTTTCTAATTAATTTTGTTACATGCTTTTCTTAACCTCTCCATAAGCTCTCTAGGGCCAGTGCTAGCTGCTCTCCCCTACCTTGTGAAATCTTTAAACTCAATATGAAGCAGATTGAATATGTTATTCTCTAATCATAGGGCTGATAATGACACACATAGTCCCAAACCAAAACTAATGTCATTAACACTAGTGTTGCTGCCTTGAACGTTAGGTTTAGAGCTAGAACTAAGATTTCTAATGTTTGGACAGGGGTGTCTTGAACGTTAGGTAAATTGGTGTTGTCCTTAAAACCAGACATTCAACGGCGGCACCATCCATGGCCTCGCCTCCGGTCTGCCACCGTTGCTCGCTCAGTTGGAAAAAGTAGTCAAATATCTATCATCGGTCGATATTTATGGCAATATCTGGATCATGTTCCTGTAAGACTTAATTTAAATATATTGATCACGATATCAATATATTTATTATGATCGATAATTACCTCCAGCCATTATTTTAATATAGTCTATCCGATAAGGGTAAGGAATTCGATCTTCCTTGAATCAGCTGCACGGGATCTTGATCTTCCTTTCTTTAGGGATCTTAATCTTCCTCCTTCGATTGATCTTGATTGATCTTCCTCCTCCTCTCGATGGATCTTGATTGAGTCATCTCGATGGATCTTGATTGAGTTCTTCTAATCAACGAGCCATCG
>UESW01003931.1:251443-425033 GCA_900491605.1 Calamus simplicifolius | reverse complement strand
ATTACTCTGATATCTTCCCAACATTCCTACTGCAAATGCAATGTCAGGTCTTGTGCAAACCTGAGCATACATTAGGCTTCCAACAGCTGAAGCATATGGAATATTGTGCATCTGTTCCCGTTCAAGTTCATTTTTAGGGCACTGGTTCAAAGCAAACTTGTCACCCTTCACTATAGGTGCAACACTTGGTGAATAATTTTTCATCCGAAATCTCTCCAAGACTTTATTGATATAAGTTTCTTGAGACAATCCCAAAATGCCTCGAGATCTTTCTCTATGGATCTTAATGCCAATGACATAAGATGCCTCACTCATATCTTTCATATCAAAATTTTTGAAGAGAAATTGTTTCACCTCATATAGCAACCCTTTATCATTGGTTGCAAGTAGAATGTCATCCATATATAGGACCAAGAAACAAATTTTGCTCCCACTAACCTTCTGGTATATACATTGATCCATGATGTTCTCTTCAAAACCAAAGAAGAGATCACATCATGAAATTTTAAATACCACTGACGTGAGGCTTGTTTCAATCCATATATGGATTTCTTAAGCTTGCAAACCAAATGCTCACCATCACCAGAGGAAAATCCTTCAGGCTGTTTCATGAAAACCTCTTCCTCTAGATCTCCATTAAGGAATGCGGTCTTCACATCCATTTGATGTAACTCAAAATCAAAATGAGCTACCAATGCCATAATTATTCGGAGAGAGTCTTTCTTGGATACAGAAGAAAATGTCTCTGTGTAGTCGATTCCTTCCCTCTGAGTGAATCCTTTGGCAACGAGTCTTGCTTTATGTCTCTCAATGTTGCCTTGTGAGTCTTTCTTTATTTTGAAGATCCATCTACATCCAATGGCTTTTACACCATCAGGCAACTCAATAAGATCCCAGACTCGATTAGATGCCATAGATTCCATCTCATCCTTCATGGCATTGAACCACAAGTTTGATTCCTTAGAACTCATGGCTTGTGAAAACGTTTCAGGATCATTTTCGGCTCCAATGTTATAGTCAGATTCATGTAGATACACAACATAATCACTAGGAATTGCTGATTTCTTTATTCTAGTTGATCTTCTTAATGTTGTGTCAATGACCTCTTGAGGAGTATCTTGCACAACTGATTGTTGATGAACAACACGATCTTCTAGATTACCATCAGCTTGTGAAATCTCAATGACTGGTTGTTGGGCACTTAATTGAGTTTGAGGAGTGCTATAAATAACAACCAATCCCTCACTTGAAGTGGAAGCTGGAATAACTGAATGATCTTTCTCAGAAGAAGCCAAATACTGAGATTGATCACTCCCACTGATCAAGCCATTCTCAAGAAATTTTGCATTTCTTGATTCCACAATCCTAGTGCTGTGAGATGGACAATAAAATCTATAACCCTTGGACTTCTCAGCATATCCAATAAAGTATCCACTAATAGTCCTTGGGTCTAGTTTCTTTTCTTGTGGATTATAGACTCTTACTTCAGATAGGCATCCCAAACACGTATATGTTGCAGACTTGGTTTTCAACCTTTAAATAACTCAAATGGCATTTTGGAAACAGCCTTGGTTGGAACCCGATTCAATATATACGCAGCAGTTTTAAGAGCTTCAGTCCACAAGGATTTAGGTAAGTTAGAGCTGACAATCATGCTCATTACCATGTCCAATAATGCCCGATTTCTCCTTTCAGCTACACCGTTTTGGTCAGGAGACCCTGGCATGGTGTATTGTGCAACAATTCCAGGTGCTTATCCATTCTCAGTGTATCTACCATAATATTCTCCACCTCTATCTGACCTCACGATTTTAATTTGCTTGCCGCATTGTTTCTCTATTCTGCCTTAAATACCTTAAAGGCATCTAATGCTTCGTTCTTATTATGAAGTAGGTAGAGATACATATATCGTGAATAGTCATCAATAAATGAGATGAAGTATTTCTGATCATACGAATCCATATCTGGGCTACAGATATCCGTATGTATGATCTCCAGTATTTCCGAACTTCTCTTGGCATCTTTCTTGGACTTGTTGGTTTGCTTTCCCTTTATGTAGTCCACACAAGTGTCAAAATCAGTAAAATCAAGAGTATCAAGTACTCCATCTTTTACTAATCTTTTAATTCTCTCAATGGAGATATGACCTAATCTTCGATGCCACAAAATAGAGGAATTCTCATTTATAACACATCTTTTCATACCAGTTTGGGCGTGCATCACATTATAGGTGGTATTATTTTTAAATTAATTTGAAACAGATTGTCTGACAATGTACCATTCCCAATAAGCTTAGATTTATAAAATAAATCAACAGAGCTTTTATTAAAATTAAAGGAGTATCCTGCTGGTACAAGCCTTGACACTGAAATCAAATTTCTAGAGAAACTTGGAATATAAAATATCTTTTCTAAATCCAAAACAAAACCAGAATGTAAAATAAGTCTGCACGTTCCAATTTCTTCCACATGTGAACCCATCTTGTTTCCTGAATAGATGCTTTGTTCACTTCCCAATGGTTTCCTTTGATTTAGAAAACCCTGCAAGGTATTTGAAACATGGATTGTAGAACCAGAATCAATCCACCATGTGTTATGACAAATAACCAAATTGGATTCATGACATACGAATGAGGTTAGAGTACCTTTCTTGTCAAGCCAAGCTTTGAATTTGAGACAATCTTTCTTTATATGCCCTTTCTTCTTGCAAAAGAAGCACTTGGACTCCTTCTTGTCTTCTGTATGGATGGATACTTTACTCTTTCCTTTGCGTTTGGCTTTGGGAGCTTTAGTCTTTCTCTGAGTGACTAAATGTGCACTTTCTCCTATTTCTAAAATCAGCCTCCCTTCCTCTTGAACACACATGGTCAGAAGTTCATTAATTGACCATTTGTCCTTATGTGTATTGTAAGATATTTTGAAGGGACTATACTGCTGTGGGAGTGAGCTCAAAATAAAGTGCACCAAGAAAGATTCTGACATTTCAACCTCTAGGGATTTCAACTGAGTCGCAATGTCCCTCATCTTCATGATGTGCTCACGCACACCTCCAACCGTAGTGAGCTTCATTGACGATAATTTTGTCATTAGGGTGCTAGCCATTGCCTTATCTGAAGACTCAAATTATGCATCAATAGCCTTCAGAAGTTCTTGACATTTTTACACTCAGGAATTGAACCACGTATACTAGCAGAAATTTTAGTACGTATGAACATCATACTGAGGCGATTGGACCGTTCCCATCGTTCATACGTAGCAATCTCAGTTTGAGTGCTAGTAGATGTAACTGAATGTGGTTCATCCTTCCTGATAGCATAGTCAATATCCATGCACCCTAACTGAAGAAGAATTCTCTCCTTTCATAATTTATAATTATCACCACTTAAATCGGAATGTCACATTTCATATCAGAAATATTAACAGGCAAAATAGCTGCATAAAAATAAAATCATGTTCATGTAATTGAATTTGAGGCATATAACTTGATGTCATATTTTACCAATGTAAACATGCAATAACATGAATCAATAACATACAATAACTACCTGTGGGCTAAGTTATTATACTCAAATAGACTCATTAGCTTAATGATGTGACTAACAAATTATATTCCTTTCTTAATTCCTATGGGTAATTAAGAAAATAATTTGTTATCGCATCCTAATTAATTATATTAGTGCAACAAAATTCCTGTGGGATAAGATTCATTACATTAATATAATTAGTCACAATTAATGTCATCTAACCTTATGTGATCTTTGCAACTCAATATATAATTTTGATTAATCAAAGATGCTATGGCTACTCCTCAATTAATCAACATCATATTGATCACATGACATTGAATTCCATTATATGCATATAGATTAACCAATTTAGCATGATTATTAGGTAGTGATCTTAATCAACGTAACATTTCCAAATCAAGATCTGAGTTAGTCAAATTGGCCAGGCCAGTGAAAGAGAAGTGGGGGTCCCCCCGTTGCTTTCCTTAGGTCAGTCAACGGAACCAATTAAGTAACCACAATCTCTTTACCTTTCTAGACACCAACTGACCAATCAGACCTTGAAAGGATTTGCACTGTGATTTTCACACTACCACCAAATTCATGCATAGAATAAATCTAGTATGCAGAACAGAAGATAACATTTCAATATCTATTTAATGAATTTTGAAATTATCATCTTAAGAAAAATTTTTGTTAATTAAAACACGTCCGGCCGTAGCTCATTATTCCCTTGGGCCAGTCTATGCAAAACTCCGTAGGCATAGAGACTCAGGAGGCGTATTTTATTACAAAAATTTAAACTCAAGAAACAAATGATAAAAACAAATCATGTTACATGATTTAATAAAATATTAAACAGATAATAAATGCATTTAAAATTCAACCAATCCAGATTTTAAATCCCATGAAAGAACGGAAAGACCATAAGCGAGAAAAGCGAAAACCGAAAGTTTTCTCTCTTTTTTTTTTTTTAATATGTCACTGCATGTGGTTATAGAAGCCACGTTTTTTTTTTCTTTAGTTTTTCTTTTCTTTAATGCTACGTTTCTTTTCTCTTCCTTTCTTTAATGCTATCTCTTTAATACCAGAAAGAAATCCGGGAAACCTTTAATGCCAAAAAGAAATCTTTAATAGAAAAGAAAGAGACCACGTTTTGTTTCCGCAAAAAATCGAATCTGAGATAGGTTTGATGGTTTCTACTCAATTCCGTAAACAAAATCAGAACTGAGCAAAAATCAAACCTGAGATCCGAAAAACTGAAAACGAAAAACACGCGGCATAAATTGCTTGAAAAGAAAAACTTTGATTGAAACACTCACAAAATAAGGCAGAGGTTTAAAAAGCTCTGATACCAAATGTAAGACTTAATTTAAATATATTGATCACGATATCAATATATTTATTATGATCGATAATTACCTCCAGCCATTATTTTAATGGTCTATCCGATAAGGGTAAGGAATTTGATCTTCTTGAATCAGCTATACGGGATCTTGATCTTCCTTTCTTTAGGGATCTCAATCTTCCTCCTTCGATTGATCTTGATTGATCTTCCTCCTCCTCTCGATGAATCTTGATTGAGTCCTCTCGATGGATCTTGATTGAGTTCTTCTAATCAACGAGCCATCGCATTCTGATGGTGTATGCCCTCAGGATGTACTCTTGATCAGGGACTCAATGCCAATGCCTCTGCTTATTAGGTTTTCCTTCAGATAACCATGTTGAAAACCTTAGGAAGGGTTCCCTATTTATACTCAATTCCCTTCACCGCATGCTCCCATCAAGCAAGCGTTCAACATTAAAGGGAGGGCTGTTATCACTTCTTAATTAGTGAAACGCTAGTTAATAAAATAAGGATCATTAAAAGGCGACGGATTATTACAGTCCCATCTTCTTTTGCTTGCTATGACGTTCGGGGCCAGGTCAGGTGCAACCGCCTCCTTGGATAGTTCATTTTTTTTTTACAGATTCATCAATAATTCAATCGAATGGGGATTGACAGGAATATTCCAGCACGACCCTCACGAGCGGGCATGGTCATCGGGATCTCTCTTGTCTCCTTATTTATGCTGAAATCTGGATTACGTCCCGTTTTCTTTCGCTTGCTATGACGTTCGGGGCGAGGTAAGGCACAACCGTGTCCTTCGATGGTTCATTTTTTTTTGTACAGTTTCCGCAGTAATTCAATTGGATGAGGACTGACAGGATAATCCAGCACGATCCTCACGAGTGGGCTAATTAAGACGCTGGAATCTCTCGCCCCTGTGTAATTAGAATTTATTCACCGGCAAATATTTCAATTCCACCTGGTCCCATACTTTTCCCTCCCGTCCGTTCTTGGAAGCAGGTGAAAATTAAACATGGCAGCTACCATTTTATTTCTATTGCAAGTATTTAGTTTTAATATATGATGCAAATTTTGCTGGACGACGCCTCCCTTGTCAAGCACTGCCCTTGATTTCCATCCCGTTTTCCAAGCCTATTTTGGAAACCATGTAAAATGAACAGCTGAACCGTACAGCGTACGTGTGCTTGCTAAGCTCAAAATCAGATATTCAAGTTTTTTCTGCAATATTTATTATTTGTCAAATAAAATTATTTTGACCTCACAATGAGCTGTAACAAAATGCCAGTAGTCTAGGACCCACTAGAGAAAAACAGCCAGCCGGAGCAAGTGTCACTGAAAACCAACCTTTCATCAAAAGGGAGGAAGAGACATCAAATCCACAGGCAAAAGAAAGCAGATTCCTCTGAAGAGAGGGCAAGAGATAAACAAGGAAAAGGAGAAAAGGATGGTCAAAATGCCAGTCGTCTAGGACCCACTAGAGAAAAACAGCCAGCCGGAGCAGGTGTCACTGAAAACCAACCTTTCGTCAAAGAGGGAGGAAGAGACATCAAATCCACAGGCAAAAGAAAGCAGATTACCCTGAAGAGACGGCAAGAGATAAACAAGGAAAAGGGAGAAAAGGATGGTCAAAATGCCAGTCGTTTAGGACCCACTAGAGAAAAATAGCCAGCTGGAGCAGGTGTCACTGAAAACCAACCTTTCGTCAAAGAGGGAGAAAGAGACATCAAATTCACAGGCAAAAGAAAGCAGATTCCCTTGAAGAGAGGGTAAGAGATAAACAAGAAAAAGGGAGAAAAGGATGGTATTACTACAGCAATATTGAAGAAGATGGGATTCAGTCCTTTCACGGATAACGACTTGGCTGAGAATGTAGCACACGAACAGATTGATCCCATCAAACTCAAAGTTTTGGGCATTCCCACTCCCTCAAAGTTTTGGGCATTCCCACTAGCATCAAAATCGAGATGTTTACTGTTGGACCGAATCGTTTATAGAATTTAAGATAAATTTTAATGTAAAATAAATATGATTTATCCGTTATTTAAAAAGATAAAGGTCAATTTTAAAAAATCTATAAAAAAAGGACTCAAGAAAATCTATACAAAGATATGTCTCCATCGACTGATACAACGCATAAGAGATGCATGTCCTTTGAAAAAGAAAATCTCTTCAAAGCACAAGAAATCTATAATATTCATTTCAAAAATTAGCAATGCTTACTTTTAATTTTTAAAGTATGCTCATCATATATATCTATGCTGTATGTTCATGCATTTATTTGTAATAGCCATATTACACCATAAACATATAGGCATCACCTTCTAGATTTAATCTAGAAGGTTTAGCATTGATATATTAGAGTAGGGACGAAAACAGAAGCAGCAAGGACATCTAGAGCCAAGAACACCACCCTTTATAGGCTTATCTTTTCAAAATCGTCCCGCTAATTTCGTTCCGGCTACGTGCTCGCTTCCGGTTGGGGACGGCTACGGAAACCACCCAGAGCGTTGAATTCGGAGGCCATTGCCAACGAAAAGATAGCGGTGACCTCACCGTAATGATGTGTTCGCCCCATACTCGAGAGAGATCCGCCTCGATCCCAACAGTCGAGGTGGGTGAGATGATGGCGTCGCAGCGTCCGATGCATATTTAAGGGCAGGGCCCTTGGCACGTGGTGCCTGAAGATTAGCCACCGGGTGATAAAACGCCCCCATTCAATGATAAGTGCGCGCTCATCCATCTCGGGGGCGGAGGAGCACCTGATATGGCTAATCAACTGTCAGGCGTGTCGGCCTCGGATTCGACTCAGCCTTAGCCTCGGCTTCGGATTCGGCTCAGTCTCAGCTTCGGCCTCAAATTCGGCTTGGCCTCAGCTTCGGCCTCGGATTCGGCTTGGCCTCAGCTTCGACCTTTGATTCGGCTCAATCTAGGCTTCGGTCTCGGATTTAGCTCGAACTCAGCTTGAGCCTTTGATATGGCTTGGCCTCAGCTTCGGCCTTTGATTCGATTCAGTCTCAGCTTCGGCCTCAGATTCGGCTTGAACTCAGCTTGAACCTCTGATACGGCTTGGCCTCAGATTCGGTTTGGCCTTGGCTTTGGTCTCCGATTCCACTTACCTTTCTGTTCGTGCTACGTGCTCCCTACATTCATGAAATCAACTCCGAGTATCAAGCTCAGTGATGTAAAATACCAACTATGACACGGCTGGCCCACCTATCATGGCTAAATTTGCGGAAAGTTGCCAGCACGCTCAACGGTCGCCGGTATTTATGGCACTCGCCCCGCAACGATGTACCTGCCTGCCATTCATAGGATCGATCCGGAAGGATTTGACGGCTCCAACGGAACGAGGTAAAAGGAAGCCACCTTCAGACAGGTATAAAGAGAAGACCCCGAGCTTAGGGCCGGGGATCTTCTTCTTCTTCTCTTTGGAACAAATCCACAAGAGATTACTGTTCTACAAGCTCACTAACTTGAGCGTCGGAGGGTCTCCGCTGGAACCACCGGCTCAAGACTTCTTGCAGGTTCTCGAAGGAAGAAAGCAACCTTTCCCTCTCCTCAAAGGCCCACGAAGATCTCAGCACACCCAGCGCTCATCACAAGTGACTCGGTAGCAACAATATTGTTATAAAGATATTCCTGAGTGAAAAGAAGAGGGAATCCTTGTTAGGCCTTGTATCCCCCTATTCTTTAAAGACATCATTATTTTATTATAATATTAACATGCAATTTAGAAGAGTTTTACGTACGTTTAATATAATTCTAGTTTTGTTCGCTTGTTTGATCTATAATAAACTCCATTGCTAAACCTTAATTTTGATTCCAATCCAAATTCAATCAAAATAAATATCGGGCTTAATTTTATTTTTTTATAATAAATAATTTTTAAAAATATTTATATTTTACATAATAAAAAAATGTGCCTTCTTCCATGTAGTTCTCGATCCATAATTGCTATTAGCCGAATAAAAATTATCACTTGAAGCGAAATTTCAGTCATGGCGATAAAGTGACGATTTCATATGACAGATTTTGTCAATTCAAGTTTACTTTTTTTTTTTTTTTTCTAAAACTGATATTTTTCGCCATCGATTTAAAAATAATTTTGAAAGATTAGAAGGCATCGATTTAAAAAATGAATCTGAAAGGCTGGTTGCTTCAACGCCACGGCTGCGCCATCCGTGGCCTCGCCTCCCGTCTACCATTTGTTGCTTTCTCGGTTGGAAAACGTAGTCAAGCAATCATCGGTCAATATTTAATTATTTATGACGATATCTGTGGATCAATGCCAGCATGGTTGCCTCGCTCTGGATGGACTCGGTGGATTACAAGCCGTGCGAATCCGCACACATGAAAGACTTGGTAGCCTCAACGCCACGGCTGCGCCATCCGTGGCCTCGCCTCCCGGCTACCATTTGTTGCTTGCTCTGTTGGAAAAAGTAGTCAAAATATCATCGGTCAATATTTAATTATTTATGGCGATATCTGGATCACGTCCCATCTTTCGATCGTTTTCAATCGTTTCGGTATGTTTCGATCGTTCGNCTAAGCCGGGCGTAGAAGTACATTCACGTCGACGAAGCAGACTCTTCCAGAATGGAGGCCAATAAGAGTTCCAGCAAGAAGTCGATGCTCACGGAACCTGCTAGAGGATGGTCCAGAAAGCCTGAGCCACTTCGTCGCTCAGATAACCGGCCCCAGGCACTTGTTCCCAAGGAACATTTCACACCCCTCCTCGCTCTGATATCTCACATCTTATTAGAGATCGAGGAAGAGCCTTACTTTCGGCGCCACCTCCTATGAAATCAGGGGTCCCCCGTAGCAAGGAAGTCTAATGCCGATATCATAGAGACTATGGCCATGATACTGAAGATTTCTGCTTACTGAAAAAAGCTATTGAGGAGCTTGTTCAGCAAGGCCACCTAGGCAAGTTTGTCCGAAGGGGGAACCCTGCTACTGCGGGTCCGTCGGCACTTCCCGCACAACAGATCGGCTTAGACAATGCCCCAACAGAGAAGACCATGGCCATGATCTCCTGGGGGGCAGGCAGCGGTTCTAAAAGATAGCGAGAGGAGGATGAAAATTCTATAATTCCCTTCTCCAAAAAAGACCTAGAAGGGGTAGTGAATAAAAATGATGATAGCGTCGTCGTTTCTCTGACGATCACCAAACATCCTATAAAGCAGATTTAGGTTGATAGTGGAAGCTCAGTGAATATTTTGAGTTATGACGCTTGTGTTAGAATGAATTTACCTGCAAGTTCTCTTCTACATGTCACCACTCCGTTGATGGGCTTCACTGGGGATTCAGTCCGGGCTGAGGGGGAAATCACTCTCCTGTCACTGCCGAACTCCGCCATGCCAGAGCACGGTTCTCATGAACTTCCTAGTGGTGCGGGTCCCTTTGGCGTACAATGCTATTTTGGGGAGACCTGGCTTGAATTTGCTAGATGCTATCATCTCTACCAAGAGGTTACTTGTGAAGTTCCCCACCAGCGAAGGAGTAGGAGAAATGAGGGGAGAACAAAACCCGGTACCACTCTGCTACCACCTAGCCCCCAGTCCATAAGAGACAACATCGGCAACTACAACTAAACCGATCGACCCCCGAGACATGAAAAGAGAGGGGAGCCAGCCGAGCACCTCCTGACTTTTCCCTTGGGAGAGGACCCCACGAAGACCATCCAAGTTGGGGCATTGCTTTCGGAAGAGGCCCGCGATCAGCTTCTTGCTTTCTTGCGTGCCAACTCCGACGTCTTCGCATGGTCATCCTCTGATATGCCGAGCATTCCTGAGGAGATAATCACTCACCAACTCAACCTCAAGCCAGAGTGCCGACCTGTCCGACAGAAGAAGAGAAGCTTCGCTCCAGATAGGCAGAAGGCTGTCGATGAGGAAATCCGTAAGCTGAAAGCTGCATGCCATTTGGGAAGTTCACTACCCCGATTGGTTGGCTAATGTCGTGATGGTCCGCAAGGCCAACGGAGTTGGAGGATGTGTGTAGACTTCACTGACCTCAACAAAGCATGCCTGAAGGATAGTTTTCCTCTACCTCGGATCGATCAACTGGTGGACGCTACGTCTGGCCATGAAACACTTAGTTTCATGGACGCCTTCTCTGGGTACAACCAAATCAGGATGGAACCAACAGACGAGGAGGCTACCTCCTTCATAACCGAGAAGGGAATCTACTGCTACAAGGTGATGCCTTCGGACTGAAGAACGCCGGGGCCACCTACCAGAGGCTGATGAACAAAGTCTTCGAGAACCAGATCGGATGCAACATGGAGGTATATGGATGACATGTTGACGAAAAGCGTCCGCCACCAGCCATATTGCCGACCTGATGGAGACTTTCGACAACCTCCGCCGGTATAGGATGAGGCTGAACCCCGCAAGTGTGCCTTTGGGGTGACAGCCGGCAAATTCTTGGGTTTCATGGTGACCCAACGAGGAATTGAAGCGAACCCCAATAAAGTCCAAGCCATCTTGGACATGAGATCTCCCACCAACAAGAAGGAAGTGCAGCGTTTGGCTGGAAGGGTAGCGGCCCTGAGCCATTTTCTATCTAAGTCCGCGGAGAGATGTTTGCCTTTCTTCAAGGCACTGCGTAGAGTCAATGGTTTCGAATGGACCAAGGAGTGTCAGGAGGCCTTCGAAGGACTAAAAGAGTTCCTATCCACCCCACCACTGCTGTCCAAGCCAAGGGGTGGAGAAGAACTCTTCCTGTACCTCGCCGCTTCCCCCGAAGCTGTTAGTTTCGTGCTAGTGCGCATGGACATTGATGGGACACAAAAGCTGGTGTACTACACCAGCAAGGTGCTGCACGATGCGAAAACAAGATACTCAAAAGTCGAGAAGGTTATCTTTGCACTGATCGTCTCTGCCCAGCGCCTCAGGCCCTATTTCCAAGCTCACCCGATCGTGGTGGTCACCGACCAGCGCTCAAGGCGGTCCTGTCCCATCCTGATACTTCTGGCCGGCTGGCAAAGCGAACGATCAAGTTGGGAGAATTCGACCTATCGTTCCGACTCAGGACAGCTATGAAGTCCCAAGTCTTAGCGGACTTCTTGGTCGAAGGCACCTGGACAGAAGAGCAAAGAGAAGAATCCCATGCGAACCCTTCGGATAATGAAATCAAGGAGGGAGGGTGCGACTGGCTCCTCCACGTGGATGGGGCATCAAACTCTCAGGGAAGTGGAGCGGGCCTCATTCTAGCCAGCCAGACGGAATGGTGACTAAATACGCCCTTCGTTTCCTTTTCCCAGCTACCAACAACCAAGCCGAGTACGAAGCCCTACTATCCGGGATACGGCTGGCTTGCGAGCTCGGGGTGAAACGCCTCAGAGTTTTCACCGACTCTCAGTTAGTCTGTGGCCAGATAAAGGGGGAATACGAGGCGCGAGATCCCATCATGTCACATTACCTGAGTATGGTACAGTCGCAAGTCTCTCCCCTAGCCCGTTTTAGCATCAGTTACATTCCCCGGGAGGAGAACGCTAGAGCTGACGCGCTATCTCGTCTAGCCACATCGGCCGACGGAACCATGGGAAGAACCTATGTGGAGCGCTTGGAGGCTCCAAGCATTAACACAATAAAAGAGTCCATGCCAGTCAGCCAGGAGCCTTCTTGGATGGATGTTTACACCAAATACTTCGCTACTGGAGCCCTCCCAACCGACCCCGCGAGGTCAAGATTTTCAAACGATGAATACACAAGTTCCTAATGTTTGATGGACAACTATATCGGAGGTCCTTTTTCATCCTCTCCTAAGGTGTGTCGGTCCCACAGATGCCGACTACATCCTCTGAGAGATCCATGAAGGTATCTGCGGAAGCCACTTGGAGGGCAGAGCACTGTACAAAGCCCAACGCCAAGGCTATTATTGGCCCACCATGCGGGAGGATGCCGCCGAGCTGGTCGGAAATGCGATAGTTGCCAGTAGCATGCAAATATTCAACGACGCCAACTTCTCGACTGAGCCCTCTATTGGCACCATGGCCGTTTGCCCAGTGGGGATGGACATCTTGGGACCTTTCCCCCAGCTTCTGGCCAACGGAGGTTTTTGCTTGTCGCCATCGATCATTTCACTAAGTGGGTGGAAGCCGAAGTGCTGGCCAAGATTACTGAAGCTAAGGTGAGGAGCTTCTTTTGGAAGTCTATTATCTACCGATTTGGGCTACCCCACACGCTTGTTACCGACAACGGGCGCCAGTTCGACAATGGCCCATTCAGAGACTTTTGTGCTGAGCTAGGGATACACCAAAGGTTCACTTCTGTCGGTCACCCGCAAACTAACGGGGCTACCGAAGTGATGAATCAGACAATCTTACAGGGACTCAAACACGCTTGGACAACTTCAAGGGAAGATGGGTAGAAGAGCTCCCGAACGTGCTGTGGGCTTATCACATGACACCCCGGGCTCCAACTGAAGAGACCCTGTTCAGCCTTGTCTTCGGAACAGAAGCTGTCATTCCAGTGGAGATCGGTCCCCAGTCCGGATACAGTCATACAACGAAGATGATAATCCCAGTCAACTAAGGGCCAACCTCGACTTCGTTGAAGAGCTTCGTGATCAAGCACGAATCAGAATGGCCTCTTACCGACAAAGGATTGCAAAGTACTACAATGCCGAGTTCGTCCGAGGACGTTCCTCTTAGGGGACTTGGTCCTCAAGCGAGCCGCAGTCTCCAAACCTACGGAGGAGGTAAACTATCTCCCAATTGGGAAGGGCCCTATCGAGTCACTCAAGCACTCCACCACGGGGCTTACCGAATCGAGGAGCTAGACGGGAAACCTCTCCCTCATACCTGGAATGCGGACAACCTTGGCAGTATTATCAGTAGTCCATTGCCATATTTGTTTTGAACATTACCCTATAATTATCATTCATCTTTTTGCACTAACGGAAGTGTTTAAGCATTCTGGCTCCTCACCTGAGCCCGGCTTCGCGTCGGCACTACAAGCCGGCTCCACACCGGCACTCCAAGCCTGGCTCCATGCCGGCACTCCAAGCCTGGCTCCGCATCAGCAACAAGCCCGAGTCTCCCCTCAGCAATTAAGCCCGAGTCTCCCCTTGAAAATTAAGCTCAATTCCGCATCAGCACCCCAAGCCTTCCGTTCAACAAGCCCGAGTCTCCCCTCGGCAATTAAGCCCGAGTCCGCATCGGCACTTCAAGCCTGGCTCCGTCAGCAACAAACCCGAGTTTCCCTCGGCAATTAAGCCCAAATTCATATCGGCACTCCAAGCCTGGAGCCGCATGGACAACACTACTGGCTTCGGCCTTGCCATGGCTGTCGGCTTTGGCATCGCCAAGGCTGTCGGCTTCGGCCTCACCACGGCTTTCGGCTTCAGCTCGCCATGGCTGTCGGCTTCGGCCTCGCCATTGGCGCACGGCTGTCGGCTTCGGCATCGCCAAGGCTGTCGACTTCGGCCTCGCCACGGCTTTGGCTTCGGCTTCGCCATGGCTGTCGGCTTCGGTCTTGCCATGGCTTCTGGCTTCGGCCTCGCCATGGTTGTCAGCTTCGGCTTCGCCATGGCTGTCGGCTTTGGTCTTGCCATGGCTTCCGGCTTCGGCCTCGCCACAACTATCGTCAAAATAGACCACTAAGAATTTTTCCATGTACTCTTTTAGGACCTGGGTCATGATTCTCATGAATGTACTGGGTGCATTTGAAAGCCCAAAAGGCATCACAACCCATTCAAATAGACCATTTTAGTCTTAAATGCAGTCTTCCACTCATCCCCTGGTCTAATTTTAACCTGATGGTAACCACTCTTAAGATCTATCTTGGAAAAGATGGTGGCACCCGCCATCATGTCTAATATGTCATCTAATCTGGGGATAGAAAACCTATATTTGATAGTAATTTTGTTGATGGCCCTACTGTTCACGCACATTCTCCAGGTACCATCCTTTTAGGGGTTAAGAGTGCAGGAACTGCACAAGGGCTTAAGCTCTCCCTAATGAATCCTTTCCTAAGTAATTCTTCACTTGTTTCTATAGTTCTTGATGCTCAGTGGGGTTCATCCTATTATGGAAAAGGTTTGGGAGGGTGGATCCTGAGATCAGGTCAATGGCGTGTTGGATGTCTCTCAAGGGTGGTAACTAATCAGGCAACTCTTTAGGAAAGACATCCTTAAATTCCTCTAGGGCCTCAATTACTTTAGTGGGTTATTTCTTTTGGATGATTCATGGATCTCTTTAGTGGTCAAAATCCAAATAGAGTTATCCTCAGTGATGTCCTTTTCTAATTCCTTAGCTTTAATTAGATTAACTCTTGGCTTGCTATCTTAAGGCTACTAGATCCTTTCTTGATTGGGTCCCTAGGTGAAACTGGATGTATTACATACTTGTTTCCATTGTGTTTAAAAGAACAGATGTTGGATCAACCAAACAAGGTGGCATTGTGATCGTTAAGCCAAAGTCGACCTAATATAATACTACTACACCCATAGGAATTACATCGCACTCGATCTTTTTTTCATAATTTTGTAATTTGATTAGTATTTGGCATCTAGACTTGATTGGGATAGAGATGGAATATACCCACGAGACCTTATAGGGACTAGGATGAGGAACTATGGTCAATCCTAGTGATTTAATTGTATTGGCAGTAATGGCATTGAAACAATTCCTGCTATCAACTATTATCTTGAGCACCTTATCCCCTATCTTAACAAAAGTCTGTAGGATATTAGTTTACGCCAATCTTTCTGGTCCTTAGTTTGAGTCTAGGTCAAGATACATCTAACCACTCCTAGCAGATCTATCAGATGGGTATCAGCCTCATAGACCTCTCCCTCAGGCTCAACTAGGGGCTCGGATTCAGTCTCAGATAACTTATCTATATGAAGGGATCTGGCTGGGCACTGGTTGATTATATGTTTTGATTTGTTGCATCTAAAGCATTTGATCTGGGGGTTGGAATTTTTTTGAACCTCTATAGATTTGCCCTTATTCTCTTTCTAGGGTATAGGGGTACTATTTTGGGGTCGATTCAACTCGGTTTAGCTTGTACTGGGTTGGCTAGTGTTGGGTCACCTCGGTAAGTCTAGCAGGGGTCTGAGTACTGGGTAGGTCTGGAACAACTAGGATAGGCCTGGCTTGATCTTAGATAGGGCTAGGGCTCTTGGTAGCCTCTGATCTATGATAGGGTGTCCCTCTCTGAAAATGTTCATAATTCCTAACAACTTGGTAAGCTTTATCTAAATCGTGTACCCTTCTCAGGTAGAGTTCTTTTTGAATATCTACTCTCATGCCATACCTAAACTTGGATAGGGTGACTTCCTCAGACTGAATGATATTACACCTCATGGTATACTCTTGGAATGTAGCAATGTATTCATTCATAGTTTTGCTACCCTGAATTAATCCCTGCTATTGGTTCAATAGGCTCTGGTCATACGATGTGGGGACATAATTGGACTAAAGTCTAGCCTTCATGGCACGCCAGGTGACTATGGGATCCCTACCCTCTAGTGCTTACCTTCGCTCTATAGTGGCCTAGTATAACCTAGCCTGTCATACTAATTTGAGCTTGGCAAATCTAAACTTACGCTCCTCAGACATGTCATACGAATCAAAGTACTGGTCCATCTCTTTCTCCCAATCTAGGTAGTCCTTAGGGTTCATAGAGCCATCGAAAGTAGGTGCTTAAAGTCTGACACTTCTAAGGGCTCTTTCTTCTTGGTCTACTACCTCATGATGGGGTCTCCTAGGGAGGACATCTAGGACAGGATCAGGTTGAGTTAGTCTCCTAGGCCCATCCCCAAAGTGAGGATCATGATGTGAAGTTCCCCTAGGGTTTGGCCTTATGTAGAGGTCAAGCTGTTAGTCTCTCCTAGGATGAGGTGGGGTCTCATCATCAGACTCAGTGTGGGCCTCACGGGCTTCTTCTAGGATGCCTAACCTAGTTTTGACTTGATCGAACCTAGACCCTAATTTAGCCTCAGATTGCTTGATGTCTTGGTTCATTCGGGCTAGTTGTTCAGTGATAATCCTTAAGTTATCCTCAATATTTTGATTAGCCATAGGTTCAGCCTATAGTGGAGGTGGTAATGGGTGGAAAGATGCTCCTGATCTAGTGCACATGTAAACACAATCAAACACATAAGACTCAGACTGACTCGGACTACGGTATGCTAGACCTAGTCATCTAGAGTAAAGGATTTGGCTTAATGCAAGCCAGCCAATCTAATAGTAACTCTTCAATTGGCCAGTTGGGACACATGGAAGGAGGAAGGCTCGTCCCGCAAATTGCAAGTGCCTAACTAGAAAACCCTAACACTCCGCTTAGGTTGTTTGACATTTGACCTCTTTTCTAGACACCAATTTCAGAGCACATGCCAATTGATTTGTACTAGTCTCCTCCAGTACACTAGATCGACTATTGGTGTCCCTAGCACTCTAGGGCAAATGTCAATTAAGTTGCTACTCAGTTTTATATTAGATGCTTAGAATCGGAATGCATGAGTGGTTGTTTTGGATCAGGAAAGGGGTCTCAATCTCTTCCTTATTTGACATCAATAAGAGCCCTTAAGAATAATTTAATGCAGATGCAAAACACAAACCCTAATCCAGAAATCTATAAATAGAAATAAATCTCAATTTTTTTAGACATATCGAATTAAATTTTTAAAAATAACAAAAAATACTTTAAATTATAACAAATCCAAAGAAATAAATTTTGTAATTTTCTAATGTGTATGCAGGCAAAAATAATTCAATTAACAATATTTAGGAATTTTCATATTATGCAGTTAATTCATAAATCGAATTAAATTCTCATAAAATAATAAAAAATATTTTAAATTATAATGAATCTAAACAAATAAATTTTGTAGTTTTTTAATATATATAATGCAAAAATAATTTAATTAACAGATGATATACTGATATTAATATGAATTAAAATTAAGCCATAACCATGCTTTGATACCAAACTGATGCATGATCGATTCGCATGCAAATAAATTTTATATGATTAATGATTATAGTTGATTGTCTCCCAAAGTAATAGCCTAAGAGGGATTCATAAAAACTCACAGTAACTCTGCATGCGAAATAGTTCCATAGAAAAGTAAAGAAGAAATATCATCGAGGCTAAGAAACCCCGGTAGGGCTTTCTCTCCCACAATAAAGCTACTAGCAGATTAGAGAGGGTGTACCTAGCAGGATGAGGAGATCGAGATGCTGAAGGGGTCGCTCTGCTGGCGGATGTGCCCTGGATGATCAAGCCTGAGCCTGTGGATCTGCGGCTAAGTATCCGCTGACCTGGATGGCGATCATCTTGAATCCTGGATTCGTGGTTACTGAGGGACCTGCAAGAACACCATCCAAGGGTTAAAGAACAAGAGAGAAAAGTCAGATTAGAGGTAAAGAAATAAGAAAGAAGTAGAGAAGGAGAGGCAGCCAAGAGGCTCTTCGACATCCACTAGAGGAAAACAAGGGCGGTGGCTAGGGTTTCTTCTGGAGATTGGGATGTTGGCAAGCGCAGGAGAAGGAAATCAAGAGCACCAGAGAATCAAATAACAAAACTCATAATAACTCAAAACTGGATTGATTGATTAATAATTTAAAGATGCATAATTCATACAAGAGGGTCTCTTTTATAGAGCAAGAGACTTAGGGCCTAAGTAAATACAGATATGGAAAGAAAAGGGGTGCCCATTTTCTTCCTAAAGTGTGGATTAGATTACATGGAAAAAAAACTTCATACCATACAAATCCCTTCCAAAAAAGGCAATTTATGAGCAATAAAGGGCATCCCTTTGCCGCTTTCTTTGGGTTGGAATTCTTCCAAATAGGGTTGCATGATTTGGAGGATTAAGGCTTATCTTGTTGACCTGCTTGCTCTGCTAGGTGGCATGTGGAATGCTTGTGCTGGAGGGTGGCAGGTGTGTGGCTGGCATGTGACTTCTTATGTAGGTGTGGCGCCAACTTGAATTTAGCAGCTGCTTTGTTTGACTGTGATGGCCTTGTCTTCTGCTCCAATACTGGTATCTCCTCTTGTAAGCTGAATGAACTTAATACAATACCAACTGGACTGGACACATATAGGACCAACTAGACTGGACAGGACTCAAATTGACCCAAGCTCATAATGAGCTAACTCAATATGACCCAAACCCTAATAACGAGTACCAACTCTAAAGACCGGACTCAAATGCCCAAAAAAAATAAAATTGAACCTAAATTAAAATAAAATAAAATAAACCTAGTTTCCAATTGAATCAAACCCTATAAACTTAATCAGATATCCACAGAGGATTAAGAATCCTCTGGCTGATCCTGGTGCCCGCACCAACTTCAAAATCAATGTCAGGGGCATTTTCATCATCGTTGCCATCATCGGATGAGGGAGTCGCTGGTAATGCTTCAATTATTGGTGACGGAAAGCAATATCTCTCATCCTCCAAGAATGAAAGATTGATGTCTGGATACACCTGAATCACCCTTGCCCATACATCGTTCGCCCCAACTCGGTATGCCTCCTTCACAAACTGAATTCGTTCGAGATTCATTCGAGCTTTTGTATTTCTCAATCGCCAGAGCAATTTGATCGCTCACCGCCACTACCCGATGCTCAAGCTTGGAACACTTCTTTTGACTCGAGGCTAAATCCTCAGTCAGAGCTTTTACTTGATCAGCTATCTCGACCTTAGTCTTCTTCAGCTAGAGAAGAAAAAATAGTAAATGAAATAAATGGCCATGTCAGCTCTAACTATGGGGAGAAAATGGGCCATTTTGTGGAGATGGTAAGAAGACATACCTCTTTGACATAGCGAGCAACTTCAGCTTTTGCTTTCTTGGCTCTTTTCGAGCCTTCTTCATTTCTTTTTTATACCTACTCATTTTCATCCAGGCATGTTCAAGGTCCATCCGGTCCTTGGAGCCATCGGATCATGTTTGACGTAGTTCAGCCGTAAGATCGGCAATTTGCTTCTGACAGGACTCGAGTCAAGCCTCAAATTGAAATTTTTCCTCGGTAGCCCTACCATTAAGGGAGTTAATTTCTCTTTAGGCCTCACCTTGGAACCTCGACAATTCTGACTGAGCTTCATCGGCTACTTTCCTAGCCTCCTCAAGCTTGGCTGCCTCAGCCCAAAGCCATAATTCCTCTAATCGGGCATCTTCACCTGATCTCCTGGCTTCATCAAGCTTGGCTTTTACCTTTGTTAATTCTTCTGAGTACTGATTGGCCGAGTTTATTTTGGCACGAAGTGCCGCAACCTTGCATGATAGGAAGAAATGATGAAGCGGCGGCTTGACAAATATGAGGGCCCCATAGCACGTCTTCGCCTGTTTGAATTTCCCCAATTAGATAAAGCCTCCTAGAATTCTACTCCCTATGCCCGAGCCTATGCTTCGGGCTAGGAAATGAGGGGCAAAATCACTATTATGTTAATATCCATGCACGTATAAAAAGATTAGGATTACTTTTGATTTTTGAATGCCAGACGCTGTATTCGAAAAAAAGACAAAATCTTCCCATCTCGGTGGGATCGAGCCATCTCTCCATCCTGGCAGAGCCGAGCTACTTCCTCATCTCGGCAAAGTCGAACCATTCTCATGCCTCGGCAGGCCCAGAGTAGCCAAAAGTCAAATATGACCCTTCGACCACATCAATTCTCATCGCCTCAAAAGAAAAATTGAACCAGGCATAGCCTGTTGCCTATAAATAACTAGATAACAGAATAACCAAATCTCAAAGCTCCGAATTAGCCTCTTCAGCCATCGATCCTCGTAACAAATAGGATTCAAATTTTGCTAGCCTCGTAACAAACTTGATTCGAATCAGATTTCCATCATTCTGATTCTCCATTTCCTAAGACACGTTCAAAGAGTCAGGTGAACAAACCTCCAATATTCAGACAATCTATAAATACCTTTCCCTAAACTTTTTCATGTACGCTAACTCTCTCACTGAAAAAACTCTATTGAAGCTCAAGTGGAACTCTGAGCTCCCGAGAGGCCATTCTTAAGAAACTTTTCTACGAGAGCTTTCTCTTCATATCTGCTTGATATGAATCTTCACTGATTTGGGCATCGAAGGCCCTTCCACAGAGGGCCACCATGAACGTTCTTTGCATGAGGACTGTCTTGTTGGTTCACTTAGGCAGGAATAAGGTGCTCAGATCCGAAGGTGGGCTGCATCCGATTCAGAGAACGAATTTCTGCAGCAACAAGTGTGGCTTTCAAAACTGACTTGGCCCTCTATTCGAATTCCAGAAAACCAAAAACTTATGCCCCAAATTTATGAAGTCAATAAGCTGCCAAGTTAGTGTCAAGGTCAACCAAAACAAGCCACATTCACAGTAAACTCGATTCATGTGATACTCATCAAGAACAAATGCAAATGGAGCACTAGATTTCTACTTTGCGGGCTTTCCTAATCGCTCAAAAGTAAACTTGTGTCATTTTTGCCCTTTAGGAACTGATCATTTTTTGAATGTAATCCATATTCAGCATTGATTCTCTAATTGCACACACAAGGAACACCATCTCATTTGCAGATCCTTCTGTCGGATTCCACAAGCGGGGAACGAGGGACACGTGGTGTAGTTACTTTGGGAGATGCTCTTACAGTTTCAGCAAAGTGGGTAAATTGTTATGCTGCCCAATAAGAATAGGAAAAGTTGCTGTATACCATCTTCGGTATAGGATAGCTTGCATCGGGCATGGTGATTCGTCCGCGTCGAAGGATTTGCTCATAGGTCTTGCACCATAAATGCATGGACCTATGCATGAATAAATTATCGCATTTGATACAGATCATTCTGCATCGAAGGCAATGTATAAAAATATTTTCATGAAAATAACAAACTTGGGCCTGCGATATGGCATACCATGGACCGATGCGGGTGCCATGGAGGCAACCCACAAAGAACTATTCCTTGTTCTAGAGTATGAGCAGTGCGGCAGCCAAATTAGAGTGGACTCATGCACCATAAAGTAGTCTGCCCTCTCTTTTTTTTTGTTACAAGCGGGTGATCACACCAGTCTAGCGTGAGTCAAATCCGAAAGATCGGAATACATGATTTGCTGCAAAATTAAAGGGCATGGGTCACCTATATGCCAAACCCAAGGGGTAGGATGGTGAGCTGCGATACCAGCGACCCAATCAACCGCAGCATTGGCTTTCCTATACAGATGGCGGATCTGAGGCGCCGTAGAAGACCGAAGAGAGTCCCAGATAGAACGGAGCAGAGGATTGGTAGAGTGAAGATCATCGTCCCGAAGAATCCAGTGAATAACCGTGAGAGAATCTCCCTCAATAATCCATCTGCTAGAGGCCAGATGACGAACGACATAGCTGATACCAGCCCAAGCAGCCTGAAGCTCTGCCATAAGGACCGATATATCAAGGGATCCATGGCCACCCGCTGCAAGTAACTCACCCTCAGATCCTCTGATAACAAAACCGGATCCAGCACTACGGTCCAAGATAGAACCATCAAAGTTCACTTTGACATAACCCGAGGGTGGGGGTTCCCAAGAAACATAGACCGTAGAACGGTGCACTGCCGAAGCAGTAGGGGAATCCCAGAGGTTGGGTTGGACCAAGTGAACAGAAGAAATAGAACGGCCATACTCATTGGCAAGGAGGACAGCCATTCTGAAAATCACCAGAGGTGGGACAATCTCCTTCGAGAAAATTATCTGGTTTCTGGTAAGCCAAATATGATAAGCAAGATAGGCTGAAATAGCACCCTGAGATCTCGGACCACTCTGAACAGCAAATCGAATGGCGCACAGAAAAGAAAGCTGGATGGAGCCCACATCAGACAACCATGGGGTAAACTGCATCCGTTGCCAGATCCTCCTCGCACGAGAATAGCTGAAGATGACGTGATCGATCGAGTCATCTTCAAGCCCACAGATTGGGCAGAGAGGCGAAATGGAGAGGCCTCGGCCAGCCAATAAAGAACAAGTAGGAAGACGATCCCACTTCAGCTTCCATAAAAAGAGCCGAATCCTGGGGTGAATGGGCAAGCGCCAAATCCAAGCAACATCATCCAATCCTGAAACCCGAGTGCAGAAGCAGTCAACCAAATCCCTGGTAGGAACACGGGAGAGGCAAGATCGCCACCAAAGTCTGGTATCCGAGTCTGCAGAAGAAGCCAAGGGAATGGCGAAAATCCTTTGCGCCAACTCAGTCCCAAAAAGTCTGGATATAGTGGAAACATTCCAAGCATGACCATCCTGGCAGATCAAAGAAGACACTGGCATAGAGGGGTCAACATCAATACTAAGAAAGGTCGGCCAGCGGGATAAAGGAGTGGCAGCAATCCAACTATCCTGAGTAACACTAACAGATCTCCCGTCCCCGATCATCCAGTGAATATCAGTCGAACAGAAGGGGCAGCCTGACAGATGGCCCGCCAGATCAAGGAACTCCCACGGGAACACAGAAGATCAAATCAGGAGACCAAACACCATATCTACATCTCATAAAAGAGCTCCATAAGCAGTGAGGATCCAGAAGAAATCTAGAAGTATGCCTAGCAATTATAGCCTCCCAGCGAGTGAGCAAAGACTGAATCCTCAGGCCACCCTCACGAATAGGCAGACAAACAATATCCCATGAGAGAAGATGAAGACCGTGGCCACCCTGTCTCGAGCCCCAGAGAAAATCCCTGAACCATCTCTCAATCCGGTGAAGACAGATAGCTGGAATCAGGGTGTTAGATAAAAGATAAATGGGGAGCGAGGTGAGGATGGACCGAATCAATGTAATCCGACCCATCATAGAGAGGCTGGAAACCTGCCACCTACTCAACCGATCAGAAATCCGATGATCAAGAGCCCCGAAGTCCGACTGTCGGGGGCGACGCCCCGAAATAGGGATCCCAAGATAGGACAGATGGTCGGAGAGGGAGGAAATCCCTAACAACTAGGAGATCGCAGTACGGCGACGAGGGGGGGTCGAAGGGCTGAAACATAGAACAGATTTCTGAAGTTGACCCACTGACCGAGGCTTGGCAATAATATTAAAGAATAGAAGAGCAGACCGCAGCATTATGAGCAGTAGCAGGGCTAAGCAAAATGCAATCGTCTGCAAATAGAAGATGAGAAAGAGGAGGGCCCTGAGGCCCAGGCATGTAAGGCTGAATCAAAGACGCACCAATAGCCTGAGCAAAGAGCAAGAGAGATCATCAGCACACAGAATAAACAGGAATGGAGAGAGAGGGCAACCCTGACGAAGTCCCTCAGATGAAGGGAAAAACCCAGAGGCTTCCATTAATAAGAATGGAAAAGGAAGGCCCCTGCACACATGCCATAACCCATTCAATAAAAAGATCAGCAAACCGAAACTCCCTAAGAGTCTGTCGAAGAAAAATCCAACTGATCCTATCATAGCTCTCTCCATATCCAGCTGAACAGCCATAAGAGCCCTACTACCTGACGCACGATGAAGGTCATGCATAAATTCCTATGCAATGAGAGCATTATCTGTGATGCTACGACCCCGGATGAAAGCCCCCTGTTCCAGAGATATAAGACGGGGAATCACTCCCTGCAGCCGTGTAACCAATAGTCGAGCACAAACTTTGTATAGGGTGGTACACAGACTGATAGGCCGATAATGCTGGGGAAGCGAAGCCGTCGGCCGCTTAGGAATTAGAGAAACAAAAGTACGCTGCCAGTCAGGAGGAAGAATTCTGGAGGAAAAGCCATCTGGATGGCCAACACCACATCCGGTCCGATAATATCCCAATAATGGCGGAAGAAAAAAGGGAGGAAAACCATCAGGGCCAAGGACCCAGAGTCAGACAGCAGATCGAATCTCCTCCATCGAGACCTCCCTTGATAGAAGAGCATTATCATCATCAGAAACAGGGCATCCGGGGAAACAGGGGAGATGGGGAAACCACTGGCAGACACCTCTGACCATTGGGAATGAAAGTAAAGGAATAATCTGCTCCCAAATAGACTCATCATCCTCAACTATATTGCCATTCTCATCATTGATATACCGAATCCGATTGACAGACCGAGCCACCGTAGCATGATGGAAGAACCTAGTGTTCCGTCACCCTCCTGAAGCCACTGAATCCGGGACCGCTGACGCCAGTAAGTCTCCTACTGACTAAGTAAGGACTGGTGCAACGACAAGCTCCTCCAGAGAGTCTGGAGATCAAGCTCAGAGAGACCACCATCCATATCCTCCCTATCCTGAAGAGAAACAATGTCTGCTTCTACAGATTGAATACGCTGCATAAGATCCCCACCTCTCTCTATTCCACCTAAAGAGCCTGCGCTTCAGTAACTCGAGACGGTGAGAGAGACGGTAGGTAGCACTCCCTCTAACCGGCATCTGCCAAACCTAACAGATAAGAGCCTGGGCCGAAGGGTAAGAAGTCCAAAACTGCTCGAACCGGAAAGGCCTCCGAGGCCGAGAGGAAAGCTCCGTTGATATAAGAAGAGGGCAATGGTCAGACGCGATCCGAGGTAAATGAGAAGTAGTAGCACTAGAAAAATTTTGCATCTAACCAGGGGAGGCTAAAGCTCGATCAAGGAGCTCCCACACCCGAGAAGTACCTCGGCGATTCTTACACCAAGTAAACTGAGAGCCAGAGAACCCCAAATCGACAACCCTAGCATTGAAATAAAAGAGCGAAACTCACTAGAGTTCAGAGAATCGACAAATCGACGCCCCCCACGCTTCTCCGAAGCATCAATGATACAGTTAAAATCCCCAGCAATGAGAGTGGGAAATCCCTGGCATAAAAGAGTGAGAATCTCGGACCATAAGTAGCGCCTCTCCCTATAATCCGTGCTAGCATAGATACCAAGAAGCAGCCATGGCGGAGAAATTCCCTCAGAAATAACCAAGGCCACCTGCTGAGTACACTGATGAAAAGCATCCACTCGGATAGAAGGATCTCTCCAAAGAGCCAGAATGCCCCCAGACAAACCAGTGGATTCCACAGCATAGGAAGACCAACACCAAGAAATCCGCCTTGGAATCGCTGAAGACTGGATCCCGACAGGCGGGTTTCAGTAAAACACAGATATCAAACTGATGAATCTGCAATAACCGATCAAACGAGGAGCGAAAGGAAGGTTTCAGTGCTCCTCGGACGTTCCAAATCAGAATCTTCATAGAAAAAAAGATCAAGGGGTCTCGTGGGCCCCCCCTTGGCTCCAGCCAAATCCATATCAGTCTGATCTCCAGAAGCAGAATACTGAACCATCAGACCCTCAGCAGACGAAGGACAACCGGCCTGAGGGACCAGATCCGACTGCCGAGAGAGATCCATGGCGATCACATCAGCCTCAACCGAATAGCCTTCTTTAGAGCGGAGACTATAACATCATGATCATTGTTATCCCGAGGGGGATCAGATCCAGAGGGAGTAGCCAAAGACACAAAGTGAGCTTTCCCCAGGGTAGGCCCATGACTCTTGCCTTTAGCATCCTTGGTAATAACCCTAGGGCCAACAATCACAGCAGGCCGAGCCCGTTTAAGTGAAGCCGATTGGCATCCCCTCGGACTTAGGGCATCTGGTCAGCGATCTGAACCCAGAAGGCCAAAGGGATTTTCAGCCACATTCCCCGAGGGTTGGACTCAAGGGGAGCTCAGGCAGACCTCCAGAGGGCATGGCAGAAAAATTGAAGAGCTCCTCATGACCAGGGTTCTTCAAGGACTTAACAGCCTGAATGAGGGATTTTTCTCTGACCCTTAGGAGCCTTCTGAAGGATCACAGGGGACTGAAGCTCTCCAGAAGCCGGCAGGTAGCATTGAAACCCCTTGCATAGCTACAGTAACCGGCACGAGGTCCTCTTCCCGGCACGGCCCCAACAGAGACTTAGGGAGGCCAGAGGAGGAGAATCTGATAGGATGAGAGGAAGAGGTAGGAGCTACGAGAGTCTTACGAGGAACTAACCAGCCCTCCTCCCCTGCCTCAATCACCGGATTAACCTTCCCCGATGGCACCTCCGGACTGGAACGAAGGTTAGAGTCCACCACAGGGGGATGACGACGGGTCCGGAGAGCGGCCATCCAAGGACCAAAATGCGGAGAAGCAGAGGAAGTAGCAGAGTCCTTGGAGGAAGAACATGGGCCAGAGAGGTGGATGGATCCACAGAAGGAGTAGATACCTTCAACGTGCTCATAGACAAATTGTTGCCAGAAGGGACTGCTGCTCGCTCTGAACCGAGCTCCAGGACGAAGAGGATGGCTCAGATCAACACAAACGCAGGCCCTAGCGAAGCCTCCCCGTCTCCTCTCCTTCATAGACAAATCCATATTCACATAGCGTCCGGCCACAGACAAAATTGCTCGGAGAGAGTCTTCCATCCAATACTCAATCGGCAAATTAGGAAGCCTAATCCAGAGCAGAGCATGATGCAGAGCGTCATCCGCAGGGATGAAGCCCAGACGCCACGGCTCAGCAGCAAGAGGCTGCCCATTGACCATCCATGGCTGCGACAGCACAGCATCACGAGCAGCCTGGAGTTCAAATTTGAGCAGGTAGAAAGGCCATACTGATTATCTCAATCCGACCTTCAATGCCGCCCCTGTGCCTGGAACGGCTTCAGGGGGAACCCAACGGAAGAGACTTCGCATAATCAGCCCAAATTGAGACCATCCGAGATCTCCTGATCTATTGCCACCACTGGGAGCTGGATTACCTCAGGAAACAGCTTCTCTAGGGCTCCAATTTTATCCGGTGAAGGCGACGAAGCCGACCAGACGAAGGAGCTCCCGCCCTGACGCCGGGAAGAAGCTGCAGAGGACTTCCGCCGATCACCGCCGATCGGAGGAACGGGGATGCCGTCGGCCATCATCCACTGAGAGATGATCATAATTGACAGCCACCGAGATCGGGAAGAAAGAAGGACGAGCGCAAATCTTAAAGATCGAACCAGAAACACTGCTTTAATAATCACTGTGCACCATAAAGTAGTCTGTCTGCCTCTCTTTACTTGCAATAAAGATCGAATGTGACGTGTGCTCCGCACGTAGGGTGAAAGGGTGAGAGAAAAGTGAAGTGGGCTCCGAACAATCAGTGCCCGTACGAGTAGCAGAATTACTTGCTGGTTAATTGCAAGTCGTTGCAACTAAATATAAGCAAATCCTGATGAGGCATGTCATATTTATCAAAAGTAAAACAACGTGCAGCAAGACAAGACCAATTTGAAATATGCTAGTGTGGAATCCAAAGAATCACCATTTCTAATCTTCTTTTTGGCTTTAGAAGGGTTGTAAATGTGCCTAGCTAGTGATCAATCGATATTGGCTAAATTCAAATGGTACCTGAAATGAATTGAAATTCTTTTGCAAATTATTTTTTCAATGCAAAAAAAATTGGCATGATTTATAACTTATATGAATTAGGTTTGGATTTAGGCTCTTAGCTTGCTAAGAATATTGAAGCTTAAAAGAATACATGAGAGTTTTGTGTTGGCAATATATTTAATTTCATATTGGTTGTGTACTGAAAAAATATTGAATATTTAAATGGAGTTAAGGAAGTCAAAAAATACTTTTTGCTAGTTTTTTAGATTAGATCCTTAGTCGTTATATATCAAACAAATTGAATATAAGTATGAATTCCAATATCACTACATTGAATTGTATAAGGCCTAAGCATGCACATATAGTTTTATAGCCCTGCATAATTAGACATATTTTCACCATAGTAAATTTTTATACATGATTAACATAATATAATTATCATGTATATTATTAAAACATGTGATTATACTAACATAATTTTTATCACCAATTTTCATACATAATCAATACAATATCACTAATACATATAGTATTAAACATGTAGTACAATTCAATATAGTGATATTATATTGATTATGTATGTATAATCATATAAATATGCATAGACTCTTACCTGGATCCATGGCAAACCTAGGCCCAATTCTCATGAATTTCCATTGTTGTCTCCCCATAGTGAAAACATTAAAATCAAATCTGATGAATTTTATTAATTTGAAGACATCAAGGTTCAAGGTCCATAGTTTAGAGGGTTTATTGAATCCATGAGGGTGAGGCTTCCATATATTAGGAAGCTAGGTCGCATGTTATGCCCATAATGGGCTAGCAATAGGATGAAAGAGTACAATGGACCCCCAAAGTTTGAGACTCAATCATGGAAAAATCTGCGTATCAGGTGCGGTGTAGCTCCTGTTGCACTGCGTCCAGCGATTGGCTTGTCAGAGTTCAAGACTCAACCATAGAAAAATATATGTATCAAGCGTGGTGTAGCTCCTGCACCGCATCTGGTGATTGGCGCATGGTGCATGCATGCGCGGGTATCAAAGGTAAAAAAAGATATTCTTGTTCTTGGCATATATGCGCACATACCGCGTATCAATTACCCGATATGATAAATATGATCTGCACCATATCTAGTACACAAAGACTTTTTCTTAACCATAGGGCCGAGCTCATGATAGGGTGATGAGCACGGTAGTGGAGTAGTGGAGATCCTTATATGGGCCCCATAGAAGCCAAGGAGATTAATTAGCTATATGGTCAAGTCTATGACAACGCCCAACATGGCCCATAGAATATAAATCCCGTTTGTATGATATGTGGGTTCACTTTGTCACCATCATTATCAGTACTGAGTGCTAGGTGTTGAATGGTGGTAATTAATGCTGGCCCATTTTCAAGGTGCAAGTTCAAAATCACCTGTACCCCGTAATGTAACCATTCTTTTGCATAAAAATGCTAACAAGGATAGTACACCGAAAAGGATGGAAAGTAGTACACTGGCTGTTGATGCAAATTATGATAAAGATAATCGATATTCTAATGTTGCTATCAGACCTAGATCAGTCAAAGAAAGAATAGTCATTCAGGAGTATATTCTAAGGCTTCAATAATAAGAGATGATCGACCTAGGAGAATTCTATCAGTATGGAAGATTGTTTCCCACACGCTTGTTGGTGCTTGCCATGAAGTGTACAAGCAATTTGGCTGTTTGCAGCAAGCAATTTGGCTGTTTGCAGCTTTGCTGCAAGAGCTCTAAAAGCTATAGATCATCTTGATCCCTTAGCTAAATTTTGCTATTTCCATGGGCTGAATGATGAACCATGAACTAGAGCACTTGCAGAATGGTTGCACTATGATAAGTTTAGATTGGATATGGTTTTATGCAGGAAATTATTAAAAGCCTTCCTTGATCTCATGCTTGTTTATGCTACCAATTTTTTAAGACTGAAATATCAACCTTGTGGACTGTTGCAAGTGGGCTGCTCTTTTCCATCCAAAATAATGGAAAACAAGGTGAAAAGGTTGCATTACGTGGTTTACACAGAGGCCACAAAATCTAGGTTAAAGGAAGCAAATTTGCGGATACAAGGATGCACAGTAACATTATTCAGGAAGCTTGCAGCTATATCACCAATAATTAGACCCATTAATGAACTTTAGTGCAGATTGATGACGCCAAGTCACCTTCCACAAACGTCAGGGAAGACGGACGTCCTTCTCCTCGGAGTCCTGCAAGAAAAGTCCCCCAGGGACCGGTGATACCGGTGGGGATCCTCCGTCGATCAAGTCAGTTACTTGGGCTCAGACAGAGAACCGCTTCAGCGAAGAAGAGCTGAGGCGGTTAGGGTTTTGCTGGAAGGAAGAAAGCTCAGAAAAACCAGAGTTCAGATGCCACTTACAGCGCTAGCCCCCGTGCCTTTATATTTGTCCGAATACCTTATCTTATTATTTTGGGAGATCGCCTTCGTACCATTGCTACGCATGTCGGAGACATCCCGTACCGCTCGCTGACATGATATCATACGTGTCCAGTGGCCGCGAGGACATGCAGTGCGCACCGTCGGCTGATATGACCGAGCACAGTTGCAAGTAGTAGCGAATCGTACGCCGTAGCGAGGCATGGCCATGTACAGGGACATGCAATGCCCCATATGCCGTTATGAGGTATGGTCTTCCGTAACGGGGCGCAATCACGGATGTACTGAGAATCACGTGTGAGCACCGTGCGACCTGGAGTTGTCATTTTCCTTGGCAGTTGAGTTGCATGCTAATCGCTGATGACTCCCCCCCTGAAACCGGAGGGGGTCCCAGGGGGGTGAGAACGTCGGTGCACCCCGAGACCGATGGGGGTCTCGGGGTTAAGAAATGATGACCCCACCCCCGACCCTGAGGGGGTCCGGGGGTGGGGAAATGCCAATGCACCCAAGACCGGTGGGGGTCTCGGGGTTAAGAAATGATAACCCCACCCTCCGGCCCCGAGGGTTCCCGAGGGTGGAGAAATGCCAGTGCACCCGAGACCGGTGTGGGTCTTGGGGTTAAGAAATGATGACCCCACCCCCGACCCCGAGGGGGTCCCGGGGGTGGGGAAATGCCAGTGCACCCCGAGACCGGTGGAGGTCTCGGGGTTAAGAAATGATGACCCCACCCCCCGACCCTGAGGGGGTCCCGGGGGTGGGGAAATGCCTGTGCATCCCGAGACCGATGGGGGTCTCGGGGTTAAGAAATGATGACCCCACCCCCGACCCCGAGGGGGTCCCGGGGGTGGGGAAATGCCAGTGCACCCCGAGACGGTGGGGGTCCGGGGTTAAGAAATGATGACCCCACCCTCCGACCCCGAGGGGGTCCTGGGGGTGGGAAATGCCAGTGCACCCCGAGACCGGTGGGGGTCTCGGGGTTAAGAAATGATGACCCCACCCTCCGACCCCGAGGGGGTCCCGGGGGTGGGAAAATGCCAGTGCACCCCGAGACCGATGGGGGTCTCGGGGTTAAGAAATGATGACCCCACCCCCCGACCCCGAGGGGGTCCCGCGGGTGGGAAAATGCCAGTGCACCCCGAGACCGATGGGGGTCTCGGGATTAAGAAATGATGATCCCACCCCCCGATCCCGAAGGGGTCCCGGGGGTAGGGAAATGCCAGTGCACCCCGAGACCGATGGGGGTCTCGGGGTTAAGAAATGATGACCCCACCCTCCGACCCCTAGGGGTTCCGGGGGTGGGGAAATGCCAGTGCACCCCGAGACCGGTGAGGATTTCGGGGTCAGTAGCTGTCGTTACCTTTTCTGACGACACGAGATCAGTCATATCACAGATAATTTATCGAAGCTATTTCTTGTAGAGAATTTGTCAGAGCTATTCCTTACCTACCGGGAGATGAAGCTTAAAAATAAAAAACTGCACTCATCACCATAGATTAGGATCCAATGCTATCTCAAATTAAATTCCATTTTCGATGAACCTCACTGGCTATTTTTATTTGAGACTTGCTCGCTTTGATATGCAAATTTATTTTTTCTCCTAATTTATGCTTGCATTGTTTTTGAAGCTACCATTTGCTTGACGGCATACTTCCTGTTCCCCTGCTGCTGAAGGCCACCGGAGGTCACCTCTATCCAGAAAAAGCGGAGAAGGGGATGGAGGGATCCCCAAGGAAAGAGACCGATTTTATAGCCAGGCAGATGCCCTTCGCACCATGGCCTCGCTGCCGTTTCAATCTTTCACGGGCTTTCAGTGGTTGTGGGAGGCATATCGGTTTCTTGGTTGATATCTAGAGTTGAGTACGATGGAGCCGACGGGTGTAGAGGTGAATCTTGCGCTCCCAACATTTCAAGGGCAGTGCCATTGATATTCTACAAATAATTAACATTTATATTGATTATTATTCAATAACAAATCCTCCATATTTTTTTTATAAAATGTAAAATTATAATTTCTGATGAATATATATTAGAATTGTTTAATATATCCCGTTTAAGATGCCTCCCGCACATCGCATGAAGAATAAGCTGATTTCCTTAGAAAGTAAAGTGGGTTTCTTTAACTGGTTAGAAACTCAAGAAATAATAATTTAGGGATGCACATTAATTGATTGCAAACCAGCAAAATTTTAAATGATTGGATTGAAATAAAAAAGGGCATTTAATATATGGGATAATCTATTTAGGATCATCGGTGTCGCAAGTAAAGGTGATAAAGTTATCATGTATGATTGTACCTCGATGATTCCATATAGTAGTGAATACAGCTTATCCTCACATTTAAAATTACTATCAAAGATTCTATACCCATCCATAAAATTGAATACTCAAGGTCATCTTCAAATAGTGATTTTGATTTAAAATTTAAAAATCAAAATGTTCGTCATTTATATAAAAACAATGCTTGATATTATTTTAACATTAATATAATATTATATTTATAAATTATAATATAATTGTTGGTGCCCCCTCCTTCTGCGATGACCGATAATACACCCTGCATATGTGTGGCAGTCGGTTAATTAGAGTTTTGCTAGCCTTTATGTAGCATTCTATAAAGACCTAAAGAACTCTAACAGATTATCACAAGCAACAAACACATAAAAAAATAGGTCATGTTAAAAACTTTTTATATCTGCTCAAATATACATATACATCATCACTATCATCACTTTAACATTTTACATCATCCTACTTAGATAATATTTTTTCTGTGACATCCTCAGGCAATTTATCATATCACATTCATAATTGATAACAAATCACACATACATACATTATACTCATAATTGCCTTCAAAACACTAGTTTTTCATTCACTTCAACATGAGTCTATGATACATCACATAATCTCATTGTATATATATACATATACATATATATGAATGTTTCCCCAGACTAAATGTACAAAACTATCATTCATACTCTTGCATCCTAGCAGGCTTCAGCAGCTAAGGGTCCCAATCCCGCTAACCTTAACCCTACCAAACAAGCTCATTGATTTGAAATATAAAATATCAACAACAAAGAAGTGAGACCTAAGTCCTAGTGACTGAATGACCATCTAACCATAGGAAAATTAAGAACCACAATAATCATCTTTTCAATAGAATGCAGATATAATATAGCATGTATAAAGTAAAGTACATTTTTAACATGATATCAGATAACATAAAACATAGCTTATTCTTCGAATAATATACATCTTTAACTGAAATATCATGCAAATATCTTTTCTATTTGGAAAATATCTCCATAATTGTATACATACACTTTTTACAATGATAAAAGATAACTTGTAAGTTAGTTTATGCTTGCAATAATATACCAATACTGAAATACACTATGAATAACTTTTTTCGCTTGGAAATAACTCATTTATATGAAAATTCATGATTGATGCATTTAGTTATAATCATAAAAATCTCTTTTAAGCAGTCCACCTTTTCTTTTCTCATTTTTCTGATCCCCATTGGGATCTAATTTGCCCACTGGCATCTCATATACTATCCCCATTGGGATAAATACTTGGCCCATTAACCCTTTTTAAATCATAATATAAGCTCTTTAAATGTTGCCCATTGGCATTTCTTTTTCAAATCCAGATGCAAGCCTTTTCAAATCTTATGATGCTGGGCTGTATATAATGCCTCCGAGGTACTACCCTATAGTTTTCCTTCTATAAGGGTACTCTCATCGGTGCATGACTGGCAACTGAATTCCTGCACAAATAGCACCCCTTATCCGTGCGGTTCACCCAGCAATGTAACTTGTTCCTTAACCTTGGAACCTCGGGTTTTCCTTTTTGCCTCCACGGGCTATATAGTAATCAACTCATTACCGAGCTATGATTCATGCCCCCATGGGTTGTTTGCAACCTATCCCACTAAGCCTGGTATAGCATGCACTCACCCTTGATCTCGGGGATCATTGTATGATTAAATTGCAAGAAGATGTCGGCTCAATAGTAGTGTGCAATTTCATGCTACAGCACAGTCTATAGGGTGATTAGCCCCATAGCTGCCTGATGCTCAAATGATATATACATCAAAATATGTTCTTATTTTTGAAACTTCACTATATAAATATGCCATGTATGCTTCCGAAGTTCACGTATCAACAACCAAGTTTAATTCTTTTGTTTAAAACTCAGGCTTTGCTTCTTTGCTCAAGTTCTTGCTATAAACTCATGTATTAAGATTCATGCATCAAAATATCATATACTAGGTTCTTATTTCCTAGGTTTAAAATACATATCACTACTAGGCATATCATACCACAGCTAGATATTAAACATTACCATACTAGCTTAAAATAAATATTTTATTGCTAGATGAGAAACCCACTCACCTCAGCAAATAATACTCTTATCTAGGAATCAATACCGGTCTTCCTGCTTCCTAAAATAACCCTCTTGGCCTATGTCATCATACAAACACAGGCACAATAACTATTAGGATCACATGTACGCAAGGTTTTCATGAAACTATGCATGCATGCATGCTCTGATCTCTGATATCATAAAATTTTCTTTTACCCTTTATCTACTTAAGATTACCTCTACTATTATCTCATCTACAATAATCTATGAAAAAACTATGTTATACTGGGTTTAAGGAAGCTAGAGCTTATCTTGGAAACTAGCTCCTCTCCAAGCTTTCCCCTTCGTTTTCTTCTTTCTTTCTATCTTTCTTATTCTCCTCTCCTCCTTGGTTTACGATGGCTTACAGGCTAAGGTATAAGTAGTGGGTTTAAATAATTTAACAAAATTCCCATTTTACCCTTGATAACTATTAACGCATGCTTTTTGAAATACATATGGCCCACTCTTAACTATGATATTTTATCCTTTATTTTACTTTTTCAATTTGCCCTTAGCAAAATTTGCAAATGACCCTAAAGTCTTTTCCCATTTTGCCTCTAAAAATTTTCTAAATGACCTCCTAGGGTCACCCATCCTTACTTGAGCATGCTTAACTTATAGAAATCCGCTAATATCTTCAATAACAGTGGTCCTGCGATCGCACACGAGATGTCCATGGGATTCTCTCGAGATAATATACCAATCTATAGTCACCATTGAGTCACTATTCAATGACTTTTTAAATTATTGATGAATCCCACTTTCACAGCTATTTCATCCAAACCTCCACGTTATTTGACTTGAAAATGAGTATAAGCAGTTCAAATTAAAATAATTGACTCCCCAATCGATTACCATGATGTCAACATACTTCTTCCTGACAAACCAGAAACCTCTCTCTTGCCGGTCGGTTGGCAAACTTGCCTAACCCATTGGGCAAATCCACAATTCATTTCTCCCTTATAAAAATCCCAAAGCTTTCCCCTTGCCAGTCGGCTGGCAAGAGAAATCCACAATCCACTTTTGCCGGACAATTTCGGAAGCATCTTTGCCAGCCGACTGGGCAAATCCAAAATCCTCTTCTCCCAAACAAATTTCCGAAGCAGTTTGCCAGCCGACTGGGCAAATCCAAAATCCTCTTCTCCCAAACAAATTTCCGAAGCATCTCCCTTGCCAGTCGGCTGGCAAACCACAATCCCCTTCTCCCAGATAATCCCGTAGCTTCTTAGTTTGCCAGCCGACTGACCAATCCACAATCCCCCTTCTCCCAGACAATCCCTTAGCTTCTTCCAAGTCAGTCGACTGCCCAATATTGGCCAGTTGACTGACCCATGAACAATACTTGTGCATTTCATACGGGGGATAGGGAGAGGGAAATGGAACTCACGGGGGAAAAAATTTGGCAGCCAATCAATTTTTTTTTTTAATTACAGGTTCATCCAAGGAACTTTTAAAAGTATTTCAACTTTCGAATTTCATTTCAATTCAACCTCTTTCACCTTGCTATAAATCATCATTAAAATATACAAATTTTTACAAAAGCACTGATTATAATTTCAATTGAATAATTTGTATGAATCTCCCAAAGTAACATAAAAAATAAAAAATTCAAAGTATTACAAAAATAATATTATATTATATTATTTTATAATTTGATCTAAACGTTATACTAATAAATAATATTAAATTATTATGGTACTTATAAAACATATTAGGGGTAGCTATTTTTTAAGATAAAAAAATATTAACTAATTAGAAGTAATTTTGATGTTTTAAGATTGATGATCCAAGATTTTCATGGGATAGCAAATATGGTAACTTTAAATTATATATACATATGTACATATGTTCATATGTGCATATGCATATGTACATATGTTATGTGCATATATGCGCATATATGCATATGCATGCACATATGCGCATATATGCATATGCATATATATATATATATATATGATAAGTGAAATGGTTGTTGCCCTTTAATTAATGGCATATATCATACCAATTAGGTGCTCCAAGATCATTGAGGATTAAAAAATTATAATGTAAGAATCACAAATGATCTAAAATCATGTTGATAATCCTATTTGAGTTACAAAATATTCCAGAGTGTCTAAGATTGTGTTTGGTGCATCGCCAAGCAATCATGAATGGTAATATAGATTGCATATAAGATAGATTACCAATAATATTGATTACTATGTTTGGTATACACATATAATACTACAGTAATATTGATTACCATGTTTGGTGAAACAAATAAATTGCCAATCATATAACATCAAATTCCCAAAATACTGATAAATTAAATTTATTAAAAATTTATATATTATTATATATTTAATTTAAAAAAATTATATTTATAAATGATATATTTAAAAAAAAATATTTATAAATGATATTCGAAGCTAGCGGTTTATGAGGATGCCAAAGGTCATCGATCGGAAGAAGTTTTGCTGCATCTTGAGACGGTGGGTCCACTAGGCGGTGGAGATCCGTGACCTAACTCGGTGGAAGAGGGTGTGGCTCAAAACCTTGGACACGGAGGTTCTAGTGAGATTGATAGAGGAGAAGGCGAGTAGGGAGCAATCAAAAGAAGCAGGAGCAACTTTATCAAAAAAAATATCAGATTACCATATCTCTAGTAATATGGATAACGATCGTTTGCAGCAGTAATAGGACCCACCAGATAACTAATTAACTATATTTGGTACATATTTTGAATGGTAATCTATCTTATAGCAGTAATCTAAATAGATTACCTGCTACCAAATGCCAACCATGATTGAAAATCTCCTGAGGGCATTCTGAGTCTGATTCAATTGCGTGAGTAGGCTGCACTTAAAACCAGCAAGAAAAGTAACTCATTAAGGCCCAATCAACAACAGTGGATATTAGTTGCATCCCATGCTATGTAATTTTAGAATCAGATGCATGGGTAAAGCTAAAGACAGCACAATCCTTCACTACTAGGGTAAAGCTAAAGCCGGCGTGATTCTCCCCCTTTCTTGCTTTGTCCTAATTTGTTATACCTATCTTGCTTGAGGAACAACCAGTCCCCACATCTACCCTCCGTATAAGCAGACAAGGACTTAAAAAATTCAGGTAGCAGTCTAGAGTTTCAGATACCAAACTAAGGCCTAAGAAATGCAAGGGCTTGGGAAACTCTGCACCAAGTTTGACCGGCTAAGCAATTGGATCAACGCTGGTCCCCATGCCACCAAAGTGACAGTCCTCGCTTTGTGGACCCCTGAAGGTTCAAATCCTGATCTTAATAATAGTATGTAGTTGTAGTTTTAGTGATCATGTAGCTAACTGAAGACATTTATATCAAACTAATGTTTGTTTCTTTGTGATGCTATAGATACAAAAAGGGAAAAATTAAGCTCTTGTTTAGCAAGCTTTAGGAACAGTTGCAAGACGAAGGCTTCTGACATCGATACCATGACATACCGGGTCTCCTTCATCCTCGATGAAAATTTTGGAAGACCAAGCACAATTGTAGTGAAAAATGAGGAACGCAATGAGTTTTTCCTTAAATTTAGGACATTCGAAATACCACAGTGATGACGCATGATCGCCGATGTGGAACGCCAGAAAGCTTAATCAGGTTGCTGACGAGACGCTCGGGCGGCCGAACAACCTGCAAGAAGTCCCAAGACCGGAGAGATTCTTCGATGGGAACCCTCCGATGATCAAGTCAGTCATCGAGGTCACAGCCGAAGAAGAGCTCGAAAGAACCCTTTAAGGTCGAGAGAACTCTTAGAGGTAGAGTTGCTCTAGATGGAAAAGTGAGAGAGCTTGTGTTAGCGTACCTGAATCTCTTGTGGACTTACCCTTTGATAGGCCGTTGAAATCTGCACGGGTTCGGCCGCATGATAGTTTGTGAGGAAGGAATGTCTGCAGGACATATGGGGGTTACGTGAACTTGGGCTGGTTGATGGGTCCCGTCCCATCAGAGAGGGAAAGCCAGCAGTTGGTGAGCCAAGTCTCATCAGTCGATGGAATTAGTTGGTAGGTGAGCCTGGTCCCATCAATAGCATGGTCAGGAGATGCCACTCTGAGTGAGTCAGATGGTTGGTGGTTTTGGTAGGCACAGGGCCGACCTGAAGAGGTCTAGGCTACCACGATAGGCTTTGAAGAAGCCAGAGTGGAAGGGAACAACCTGGAGAGGTCGGGGCTGCCACGGCATGCTTTGGAGAAGCTAGGGTGGATGGGGCCAATCTGGAGAGGTCGGGGCCGCCATGACACACTTTGAAGAAGCCGGGATGGATGGGGCTGATCTGAAGAGGTCGGGCCGCCACGACACGCTTTGGAAAAGCCGGGGCAGACAGGGCCGACCTGAAGAGCTCGGGGCCGCCACGGCATGCTTTGGAGAAGTCGGGATGGATGGGGCCGACCTAAAGAGGTCGGGGCTACCATGGTATGCTTTGGAGAAGCCAGGGCAGACGGGGTCGACCTACAGAGGTCAAAGCCACCACAGCATGCTTTGGAGAAGCCGGGGCGGATGGGACCGATCTGAAGAGGTCGGAGCTACCACGGCATGCCTTGGAGAAGCCGGGTTGGACGGGGCCGACCTGAAAAGGTCGGGGCCACCACGGCATGCTTTGAAGAAGCCGGGGCAGACGGGGCCTGACCTGAAAAGGTCTGGGCCACCACGGCATGCTTTGAAGAAGCCGGGACGGATGGGGCCGACCTGAAGAGGTCGGTGCCGCCACGACATGCTTTGGAGAAGCCGGGGTGAACGAGGTCGATCTGAAGAGGTCGGGGCTGCCACGGCATGCCTTGCAGAAGCTGAGGCGGATGGGGCCGACCTGAAGAGGTCGAGGCCGCCATGGCATGCTTTGGAGAAGCCGGGGCGGATGGGGCCGACCTGAAGAGGTCGGTGCCGCCACGGCATGCTTTGGAGAAGCTGGGTGGACGGGGTCGACTTGAAGAAGTCGGGGCCACCATGGCATGCCTTGGAGAAGCCGGGGCGGACGGGGCTGACCTGAAGAGGTCGGGGCTATCACGGCATGCTTTGGAGAAGCTGGGGTGGATGGGGCCGACCTAAAGAGGTTGGCGCCGCCACGGCACGCTTTGGAGAAGCCAGGGTGGATGGGGCCGACCTAAAGAGGTCGGGGCCACCACGGAACGCCTTAGAGAAGCTGGGGCAGACGGGCTGACCTGAAGAGGTTGGGGCCACCGCAGCATGCTTTGGAGAAGCCTGGGTAGATGGGACTGACCTGAAGAGGTTGGCGCCGCCACAGCACGCTTTGGAGAAGCCAGAGCGGACGGGGCTGACCTGAAGTGGTCGGGGCCGCCACGGCACGCTTTGGAGAAGCCGGGCGGACGGGGCTGACCTGAAGAGGTCGGGGCCGCCACGGCACGCCTTGGAGAAGTCGGGGCGAACGAGGCTGACCTGAAGAGGTCGGGGCCACCACGGCATGCTTTGGAGAAGTCGGGGCGGACGGGGCCGACCTGAAGAGGTCGGCGCCGCCATGGCACGCTTTGGAGAAGTCGGGGCGGATGGGGCCGACCTGAAGAGGTCGGGGCCACCATGGCACGCCTTGAAGAAGCCGGGGCGGAAGGGGCCGACCTGAAGAGGTCGGAGCCGCCACGGCATGCTTTGGAGAAGCCGGGGTGGATGGGGCAGACCTGAAGAGGTCGAGGCCGCCATGGCATGCCTTGGAGAAGCCGGGCGGACGGGGCCGACCTGAAGAGGTCGGGGCTGCCACGACATACTTTGGAGAAGCCGGGGCGGACGGGAGCGCGCTTGTGCCACGTGGTTGATTTTTCCATGATTACTCCTATGGCTTTATTAGTTACATCATTGGCCACATCAGATGCCCTCCCACTCCTGAGCACGAAGGGCCGCGCCCCAGCCGTCCTTTGGGCGAAAGGGGCATGAAAATTCAAAGACTATCACAACCGATTACAGGTGCCTTAAATGGCGGATAGATCGGCGCGCCTTTCCGAAGCGATATCACCTCGAAGATCTTCCGTAATCATGCGGTAGGTGGGCACTGACGTCGGCCCCAGACGATTTGAGGGGTGCTTCTCAGTGGACGAAAAAAAGGTAGGAGTCATCATTGCTGTTTTGTCGATACGAAGTGATCATGGAAAAGAATTTGAAAACAAATCTTTTGAATAATTTTGTAATGAAAATGGAATTGAACATAATTTTTCTGCACCAAGAACACCACAACAAAAAGGAATAGTTGAAAGAAAGAATAGAACATTAGAGGAAATGGCACGTACCATGTTGTGTGAAAGCAATCTTCTAAAATATTTTGGGTAGAAGCTATTAACACTGCATGTTATGTTTTAAATCGTGCATTAATCAGACATGTTTTGAAAAAGACTCCATATGAACTTTGGAAAGGAAGAAAACCTAATATAAGTTATTTTCATGTTTTTGGATGCTGATGTTTTGTATTAAATAATGAAAAATCAAACCTTGATAAATTTGATGCTAAGTTTGATGAAGGAATTTTTCTTGGATATTCTTTGCATAGTAGAGCTTTTAGAATATTCAATAAAAAGACTTTAGTAGTTGAAGAATCAATTTATATTATCTTTGATGAATCTAATGATCTTCCATCAAGGAAGGGAAAAGGTATAAATGATGCAGATGACATTGAAGATCAATTCAAGGACATCACATAGAAGGATAAGAACGACTCAGATACAAGAGGTAAATGGAGAAGGGAACGCTGACCTACCTGAAGCCTCACAAGGTAATGATGAATTAGAAAGAGGTTGGAGGTATGTTTTTAGTCACCCCAAAGATCAAATTATTGGTGATCCTTCTCAAGGAGTTAGAACTAGATCATCATTTAGAGATGCTTGTAATAACTTAGCATTTGTATCTAAAATTGAACCTAAATGTTATGATGATGCTAAAAATGATGTTGATTGGATTAATGCCATGCATGAAGAACTTAACCAATTTGAAAGAAATAATGTTTGGACTCTTATTGAAAGACCTCATAATCATCAAATTATTGAACTAAATGGGTTTATAGAAACAAATTAGATGAAAATGGTAATATAATTAGAAATAAGGCAAGATTAGTAGCTAAGGGTTATAATCAAGAAGGGAAATTGATTTTGATGAAACTTATGCCCCTGTTGCTAGATTAGAAGCTATTAGATTACTTCTTGCTTATGCTTGTTATATGAATTTTAAATTGTATCAAATGGATGTTAAAAGCGCTTTCTTAAATGGATACATTATTGAACAAGTTTTTGTGGAACAGCCACCGGCTTTAAAAATCACTTGTTTCCAAATCACGTTTTTAAATTAAACAAAGCTTTATATGGTTTGAAACAAGCGCCCTAGGCGTGGTATGAAAGATTAAGCAAATTCTTGATTAGTAATGATTTCATTCGAGGAACTGTGGATACAACTTTATTTATTAAAAAATAAAATAAAGATATATTAATTATTCAAATCTATGTTGATGATATCATATTTAGTGCCACTAATGATTCTTTATGCAAAGACTTTGCTAAGCTTATGCAGGGAGAGTTCGAGATGAGTATGATGGGTGAGCTGACCTACTTCCTCGGACTACAAATTAAACAAAGCAAAGATGGAATCTTCATAAGCCAATCCAAATATACCAAAGAAATGATCAAAAAGTTTGGCATGGAGACATCCAAGAGTATCGGTACCCCTATGAGCTCATCATGTAGACTTGAATCCTATAATTCTGAAAAGTCTGTTGATTTAAAATTATATAGAGGCATGATTGGATCATTATTATATTTAATTGCTAGTAGGCCAGATATTTTATTTAGTGTTTGCATGTGTGCAAGATATCAAGCCAATCCTAAAGAATCACACTTGCTTGCCGTTAAAAGAATATTTAAATATTTAAATGGAAAGTAAATTTAGGTATATGGTATGATAAACAATCTAGCATTGACTTAATAGGATACACTAATTCAGACTTTGCTGGATGTAAATTAGATAGGAAATCAACCACTGGAACTTGCCAGTTTCTAGGTGTTAACTTAATTTCATGGTTTAGCAAAAAGCAAACTTCAGTAGCACTGTCTACGGCCGAAGCCGAGTACGTTGTAGCTGGAAGTTGCTGTGCTCAAATCTTATGGATTAAGTAACAGCTAGAAGATTATGGTATTAAACAAAAAGCCATACCTATAAAATGTGATAATACAAGTGCAATCAGTTTAACTAAAAATCCTATTCAACATTCCAGAACAAAACATATTGAAATTAGACATCATTTCATTAGAGATCACGTAAATAATGAAATGTTGTTATTGAATTTTTAAATACTGAAAATCAAATTGCTGATATTTTCACTAAGCCTCTTGATGAAACAAAATTTTATGAAATCAGAAGAGAATTAGGAATGTTTGATTCAACCATTTAATGAATCAATTAATGAATTAATATAATACTAAATTGATATGACATCTTATAATCAAATCAATTAAAAGGAACATCTTATCAAATTAAATGCTTGAGTATGCTGTAAGTTTTAAGCTTTTTCATCGTTATGAAAGCATAACTTCCTTAAATTCATCCACCAACCGGCCATTTGAAACCTTTTTCATTCTATTGATGACAGTTAACCGACCAGGCAACCAAACAGTCACCTGGCCAGCTAACCATCAAGCTCTCTCCCTATATAACCTTTTTCACCAAATCTTTTGTTCCATTCAAGCCTCAAGCCGTCTCCCTCATTCTTCCTCATTTCAACCGATCATCCTCTCATCTCCTTCTCATTCTCTCATTCCATCAATCCTTCTATCAATCCTTTCTTCCATTCAATCATCAACCCATCTTGAAGATAGTTGATGGCTCCCAAGAAGAAGGCAATCACCAGAGATGATGATTGTGCCGATCTTCGCCGAAGTCTTGTACTTCTTTATCCCAGTTCAACTCCCTTCTTGCTTCTAAATCTTTCGCTCATGGAAGGTTAGTTGACTTTAACTTCTTAGAACAGGAAGGCTTTAAAATTGGAAAACTATTAGTTAATCAAGGTTGGGATAAGCTTTTATCTACTCCTGAGCTTATTAGGAATTTTATGAAAATATCTCTTTTGGTAGTGGGACTATCTCTTCCTTTGTGAAAAAGACTAAAATTGACCTAGATTGCAAAACGTTAGGTTGTGCTCTAAATATTCCATCTAATGGTTTCTTAGAAATCCTACCTAGTGAACGTGGATATAAAATAGGTTTAATCCTTAATATTGACGACAATGAAGCTAGTAATATTGAAACTCTAGATGCAAACATGTTATCTGTAGAAAATAGATTATTCAATAGTATCATCGCCAAAATCCTTGCCCCACGTGCAGGTTCGTTTAATGTAGTAAATGATAGGGACATATGTATAATGTATGATATCTTAATAGAAGACCCTGTTGATCTACCTCAACTAATGATGACCGTAATGAAAGAATCCTTGTCTAGATCTAAGGCTGCATTGCCCTATGGAATGTTTCTCACTTACATATTTGAGTTTTTCAATATTAAGCTTAAGGGAGAAACTGCAGTGGCATTACGTCACTCTGATGTATTTAATGCGCATTCACTGCACCGTATGGACTTTGCCAAACGGAATGGTATTTGGTTAAAGGTTAGATCAAGAACTGGTCAGTCTAAATGCCACCGCCAAATGTGACTCAATCCGCTTGTTCTCCTCAGAACTTCTTCAATTTTGACTTCAACCAACCGAATCCATACCTTGCTGCTATGTCTGTTGACCAAAATTCTTTTCTATCTGATCCATCCAATATGAATGCTTCTGGACCTTCATATCGTAATGACAACCAAGCTCCTGCTCCTCTTCCTTTGGTTCGTCTAAGTGAAGATCAAATTTGCCATATTATCAATGAATTGACCCTTGCCACTTCTAGTCGAAGCTCTGGAGACAGTGCTTCTTATGTCAATGATCAGACTCTTGTACCACATATTTCTTCTTTTTTGAGAACATGTCTCAGTTTAAAATTACTCTTGATCGTCTCATCCATGATGTGAACATTCTCAATGGAAGAGTCTTTCATCATAATGAATTTGTCATGGACCGGATCCTAAAAGAGATAAATTTCCTAAAAGGTAAGCTTGAGAATTTTGAAACTAAGGTAGAGTGGGTAGAATACAAATGAGATCCAACAAGACCCAAACTCAAGATGCAACAAATGCTGTCGACCATTGGACCGCATCTCTCTCTAGGCTGAGTCATCTTGTAGAGACTTACATCACTCTTACTGCCGCTTCTGTGCCGATGCTTCTTATTCTCATCCGCACCTTGGACCGACACAGCCTTCCTCCGACAAGCCTGGATCTTCAAACAAGCCAAATGTTTCTTCAGTGCATATTTCTTCTTCTGATGATGACAAGTAACTGTGCTTGACTTATGTAGTAACCGTACTTGGTACTGTTTATGTAATGCATGTTTATGACTATGTTTTATGACTTGAAACCATGACATGTAATATTTGTATTATCTTTACTCTATTTTGTAATGATCTGAATGATTGCTCTAATTATGTAATGAATGGTAACATCTCCTTGGTATGTTATGCTTAAATCTATTGCAAAACTCTTCAAACTTCTTTTAGATTAATGACAAAAAGGGGGAGAAGAATATTGCATACATTAAGGAATGGAGTAAAATAATAACTCCATATATTCAGGGGAAGAAAAGAGTTCACTTATTCAGATTGACAGGGGGAGTAAGTAATGTTTTTCTGATTACACTCTTGTCTATTTATTAAACTTTCTATAATTGTTTTCTTTCATTTTTAAGGGTTTTGTCATCATCAAAAAGGGGAATATTGTTGACCCCAGATTGATTTTGATGATTACAAAATAATTAAGCAATTTAAGCTTGATACAGGGAAGTTCGGTCGCCTTGCAAGTAAGTATTTTCGTGCAAAAAAAAATTGATTGGTAAGAGTATACTTCATTCTATTTTGCCTTAGATAATTTTATTGGCTTGGGAGTTAATTGGTTAGCTAACTTGTTATTCCATTTAGCTAGGTGGCACACCTTTCAGCTAGCTGGTAAGAAATCTCAGTGCTTGGTCGAACGTCCACCTTTTTCAGCTAGCTGGTTAGCTAGCTTGTTAGCTAGCTGGAGCTCTCTCAGGTAGCTAAGGTGCTCGTCACTGTGCTGGCCGAACACTCTCCATTTTTAGCTAGCTGGTTAGCTAGCTTGGGATGCCTTGGAGCTAACTATTTCATTTTAGCTAACTCCAGTTGCCTGTTATCTTTCCTGGCTAACAGTCTTCAATTTTAGCTAATTGTTGAGCTAGCTGCCGGATCTTTTAGCTAGCTGGCGTTTCTTGGAGCTAACTGCTTAGCTAACTATTTTATCCTGGAGCTAACTGCTTAGCTAACTATTTTTCACAGGTAAGCTTCTGGCCGTGAGGTTTGAAAATTTAGTTAGCTGAAGAGCTACTCCCTCTCTCTCTGGCCGTTTGAATACTCTGCTTAGCTACTGAAGAGCTAGCTATCTTTTGTTAGTTAGCTGGAGAGTTAATTGCTTCATTCAGATGTGTGGCTGCCTTTTTGCTTAGTTAGATGGAGAGATAACTAAGCTGGGCAGTTTCTATGTTACTTTTGGATTTAGTTAGCTAGTGAGCTAACTGAACTTTTCTTTAGTTAGCTATTGAGCTAACTCCCCTTCACCTGTAACTCCTGCAGCATGAGCCTTCAAATTTTAGTTAGCTGGGGAGCTAACTAGCATTGCACAGCTTCTTTCTTCTATCGTTTGTATTGCCTGTTAGTTAGCTGAAGAGCTAACTATCTTTTGCTTAGTTAGCTGCTGAGCTAACTAAGTGTCCTGCACCTTTTTCTCCTGGCCGTTTACTTTTGCTATTAGTTAGCTGGGAAGCTAACTAGCAATCATTTAGTTGCCTAAGGAGCTGCCTCTGGATGCCTTTTTTTTTTCTGCCGTGGCCTCTCTTGTGAGCTAGCTGACTAGCTAGCTGGGGGTTTTCTGCTTATCTCTTGGCCGAATGCATTCTTGACTTCAGCTACCTAGAGTTATTTCCAGCCAACTGCCGCCTGAGTTCTTGAGTTTGCTCTTTCTCTCTTACTCTTTCTCTATTGCTATTTTGAGCTACATTTAACTTTTGATTTTTTGAATGGCTTCAGGATTCTTCCTTCCTCAAATGGAGATCTGCATTCAATGCTTAAGGGAAACATCTTACAACGGTTATATTTTCTTCGTTTTTATTTTCATTTGTTCGTAATGTGTCTAACGGATATCTTTTTTGTTGGATCATTATAAATAGCTGTGATTTGAAGCACACCATGACAATTTTGAAAAAGAAATTTTCAAGAGGAAGAAATCCAAGAAAAGAGCATTTACTAAATATTTTTGAGTGGTTGATAAAGGAATTGCTGTGCATTCAAGTTCATTCATTGCTCCAAAAAGTCGTCCAGATCATTGAAGCATTTCAAGCAATCAAGACGTCAGCTACTTCGACCTTGTTCATTTATTGCTGAAATTATTGCTTCAAAAGTTGTAAAGTATACTCTGAATATTTGCTCATTGTAGGAGCTTCTCTTTATCATTCTCTGATCTTTTTGTAAAAGGGTTAGTGTTAACCCTTGTTTATTGTTGGCTTTCTTGTGCCGTAAAATAAGAGGACTAGCCTGGTTTGGCTAGGGGCTTTGGCTTCCTTGTGCCATGAAACAAGAGGACTAGCCTAGGTTTGGCTAGGGGTTTTTGGCTGCCTTGTGCCGTATAAGCAAGAGGGCTAGCCAGGTTGGCTAGAGGTGTAATCGTTGTGATATGATTAGTGAATTCCCAAAGGTTTTGGGAGTGGATGTAGGTGCTGAGTTTGGTACCGAACCATTATAAACTTCTATGTGTTTGTGGTTGTTTGTCTCTTTATTGTTACTATTTTGTGCACTCCACTACACCGCTGCAAATCAAAATTATGGCTTAAGCACATACTTGCATAGTAATTAATATTTTAATAACCCAATTCACCCCCTCTTGGGTTGCTATATCTAGGCAACACCTTCTTACAAGGACCTCCCATCCGAGGAGAACTTGTACGAGGCCAAGTTGGCTCCAGCAGTCGGTGAGCACAGAAATCCTTCCTTCTCACCATCGGTCGGACATTGCCTTTACCCATTTTATAGAAATTTTCCTTTTTCTTCTTTTCGCGTACTAACTTTTATTTATTATGCAGCCATGAAGTTTCCTGCAGAGAAATTTGAGGCCCTCGCGTGCCAAAAGAAATGGGCAACCGACGAGCAGGCGAGGCCAGCCAAGAGGGCGCGAAGGGGAGCTCGTGCTGAACCAGTCGAAATACCAGAGGTCCCCCCAGTCCGGGCACCTGCGGATGAGCCGGTTAAAGAGGCATTGGCTGAAGGAGTAGTCCCCGGGCCAGCCGGGGCCGAGACAAAGAGGGAGAGATCTCGGCCGCCACCGAGGCAGCAGTGGTGGTTTTGGATCCCGAAGAGGAAGTCCCTGCCACCGCCGATTTAGCCAAGGTGAGGCAGGTGGTGTTGTCAGAAGCCATCCAGCTCCCGCCGAGCCGGAGACGGAGAAGGTGCCCCCCATAGCTGGAGAAGGGGAGGCTGCCGCTGGGAGCTCCAGGGCCGGGCGACGAGGTCCAGCGAGCACTGAGCCGAGAAGAGGAGCTCGTCTTGGTGATCCGCACACCGCTTGACACAGCCACCACCAGACGAGCCGTTGGGGGGCCAGCGAGGCCAATGCCCAGGCTGCTCACTATGGATGATGCCGGGCAGGCCGCCGCCTTGCTGTCAAGGGCGCAGACCTTGGCGACCGACGAGAGATAGGGCAGCAGTCTCATGCCACCCTCCTTGACATGGTTATGATCAATGTACTTTAGGTAACCCTTCGAACATAGTCTCCTTTTAATATACTTTAGTCGATCTGTGGCTAATGGGCTCCCTTGGCGTAGTTGGCCAATGGGGCCTTTGCCCTTCGCACAGTGGCGGCTCAGGCAGGGGAGGCGCTTGCGCTCACCATAGGGTGGGCCAATAAGTATAAGGAGCAGGCCCGCGCGCTGTCCGAGAAGATGGCTCGGCAGCAAGAGGAGGCCAAGGTCCGAGAGGAGGACCTTGGTGGCCGGTTGAAGGAAACAGAGCGCCGAGCCGAAGTCGAGGGCGGTCAAGCCTCCACAGCCGTGACCCAACTGTCTCTTGTCTCGTCAGGCTGGACTTGGCCAGGGCCGAGATAGAGGAGCTACATCGCCAGCTCCAGCGTGTGGAAGGCCGAGCCGACGCGACGGCGGTGAGGCTCGGGCGGTGATGGAGAGAGCTGCCGCAGCGGAGGCAGTGGCGGTCGATGCCGGGCATGAGCGGGCCAGGGTGGAGGCCCACACTCATGAGGCCAGAGCTCGTGCCAAGGAGGCGGAGAACAAGGCCTGGGAAGCCGAGGTGCATGCTAGGGAGGCTGAGGCCAACACTGAAACATGAGCCCGGGAGGTCGAAGCCAGGGCAGAGGCACAGATCCGGGAGGCCAAGGCCAAGGCAGAGGCATAGGTCTGGGAGGCCAAGGCCAGAGTGACCAAAGCCGTCGCTGATTTTAAGGCCTCAGCGGAGTTCGAGCAGGAGGTTTTGGAGGCCAGCTTCAATGCCTATACGAAGGGCTTCAAATTTTGCAAGGAGAAAGTGTCCGCTGCCTTCAATATTAGCAGCTCGACCTTGAAAAGATTCAGCCCGGGGGTCCTGGCGACGAGGAGATGGCGGAGGAGGAAGAGGCCGGAGAGGAGCCGGGGCCGAGCAAGCTCTAGGAATTTGTATCTTTTCCTCTTTTTTTGTGCTCGACTTCGGGTTGAATTTTGTAACTGTTATAAAGTACTTAATGAAAAGAGGACCATTTTCTAGATGCTTTGTTCCCCTATTTGTAAGGTGCCATGCATGTTGAAAGTGTCATGGCAGATCCTGGTACTTACATCTGATAGTGTCCAAATAGGTTCACAGGAACCCGCGCCGCTGAATAGACTTGTAGATAGTTGAGGTAATTTAACGCTGGCCGCAGTCATTTAGGAACGCCTTTGAAGCTTTCTCTTTGTTGTTTATTTTTGCGGCGGCTGAACACACTGTAAACTTGTGAACTTAAGAGTCCATTTGGACGGGTGCAAAGCCGTTGAACTTATGGGGGCACCTTGGTGATCAACTCCGAAGGCTGCATTGGCGGGTGAAGTCCACTGGGGGCGATGCGAAACTGAGCGATGCCTTTTTAGCTAAGGTGTTGACGGGCTCCATCTTTGGACTGTCCCAGTGATTCGTGTGTCGAGGTTGAGTTTGAAGGGAAGAGCCGGGGCGAGGCCGACTAGGGTGAAACCAGGACGCGACCTCGAGGTCAGCATCGGGGCGGCAATTTGAGGCCGGGGCCACACCCAGAGGCGAATGCCTAGCACTATAGAGACTGCTGAGGTAAAATCATGGCTGTTAGGAGCCTACTGAGCCCCGGAGGGCGACCCGAGAGTTGAGGGTCATCAGGTTCATTTTGAACCTTGAAGGGTGACATGAGAGTTGAGAGTCATCAGGTTCCTTTTGAACCTCGAAGGGTGATCTGAGAGTTGAGAGTCATTAGGTTTCTTTTGAACCCGAAAGATGACCTGAGAGTTGAGAGTCATAAAGTTCCTTTTGAACCACCTCAGAGGTTTAAGAACCGCTGCAAGAGGCGACTCGACCGGTTACAGAGCCTTAGGGACTTGAACGACTCGGGGGCACCGCCATGCCGTGGCCGAGTGGTGTCCCATGGACCGCGATGTCGGCGAGGTCCTTTGAACCATCTCGGGGATTTAGGAACCGCTGCGAGGGGTGACTCGACCGGTTACGGAGCCTTAGGGACTTGAACGACTCGGAGGCACCGCCGTGCTGGGGCCGAGTGGTGTCCCATGGGCCGCGATGCTGGCGAGGTCATTTTGAACCACCTCGGGGGTTTAGAAACCGCTGCGATGGGCGATTCGATCGGTTACGGAGCCTTTGAGACTTGAACGACTCGGGGGCACTGCCGTGCTGGGGCCGAGTGGTGTCCCATGGGCCGCGATGCCGGCGAGGTCCTTTTGAACCATCTCGGGGGTTTAGGAACCGCTGCGAGGGGCGACTCGATCGGTTACGGAGCCTTAGGGACTTGAACGACTCGAGAGCACCATTGTGCCATGACCGAGTGGTGTCCCATGGGCCGCGATGCCGGTGAGGTCCTTCTGAACCACCTCGGGGATTTAGGAACCACTGCGAGGGGCGACTCAATCAGTTACGGAGCTTTAGGGACTTGAACGACTCAGGGGCAGCGCCGCACCAGGGCCAAGTGGTGCCCCATGGGCCGCGATGCTGGTGAGGTACTTTTGAACCACCTCGGGGGTTTAGGAACCACTGCGAGGGGTGACTCGACCGGTTACGGAGCCTTAGGGACTTGAACAACTCGGGTGCACCACTGTGCCGGGGCCAAGTGGTGTCCCATTGGCCGCGATGCCAGCGAGGTCCTTTTGTGAGATCTGGCCTTTGGATGCAGGGAAGAAACGACTTCGGTGCTGAAGAAGATCCTTTATTGTTCACCTCATGAAGGGATACATCATTGATAATATCGACGGAGGTTGTCTGCATTCTAGGTACGCGGAATGGGTTGGCCATCGAGCTCCTCAACTCGGTATGCTCCTTGACGGAGCACCTCGATAACGCGGTAAGGACCTTCCCAATTGGCGGACAGCTTGCCCCCCTCCATTGGCTTGGACACCTCAGCCTTTCTTAGAACCAGATCTCCAGGGCGAAATACTTTGGGGCGGATTCGGGCGTTATAATACTTGGCTGTCCGTTGGCGAAAGGCGGCCATGCGCAATCGTGCCCGATCATGCATTTCGTCAATGAAATTGAGGTTTGCCCTTAACTGGGTGGAGTTGTCTTCCTGGTTGTAGGATTCCACACACGGGCTTGGCAGTCCGATCTCTACTAGGATGACCGCCTCAGACCCAAAAGTTAGACTAAATGGGGTCGCCCGTCGGAGCTCTTGGGGTTTTCTGGTAGGCCCATATTACACTAGGAAGCTCTTCTACCCATCAGCCTTTGGATATGTCCAACCGAGTTCTGAGCCCCCTAAGGATGGTGCGGTTCATGACCTCGGCCTCCCCGTTGGTCTGGGGGTGGCCGATAGAGGTGAATCGGTGGTGGATGCCCAGCTCATCATAGAAGGTCTTGAATGTGGCATTGTCAAACTGGCAATCATTGTCGGTGACAAGAGTGTGAGGCAGGCCGAAGCGACATATGAACGATATCCAGAAGAAGGCTTTGACCTTGCTCTTAGTGATTTTGGCCAGTGCCTCAACCTCAACCCATTTGGTGAAGTAGTTGATGGCGACGATTATGAACTTCCGCTATCCCAAAGCTGGAGGGAATGGCCCAAGGATGTCCATCCCCCACTGAGCAAAAGGCCATGGGGCCGAGAGTGGATTTAGAGGAACAGAGGGTTGGTGCTGGATGTGCGCATGATGCTAGCAGCCGTCACACTTCTGAACTAACCTGGCTGCATCATCCCTCATAGTGAGCCAGAAGTACCCTTATCGGAGGGCCTTCTGGGCTAAGGATCTGCCCCCCAAGTGGTTCCCACAGATGCCCTTATGGATTTCTCTGAGGATATAATCGGCGTCGGTAGGTCCCATGCACTTAAGCAGGGGGTAGGAAAATGATCTTCTATATAGATGTCCATCTATGAGGATGAATTTGGAGGCCCACCACTTAAGTAGCTTGGCTTCGTTGCGATCATCGGGGAGGGTGCCTTCTGTGAGATAGCGGACGTAGGCATCCATCCATGTCGGCTCTTGGGTGAGCGGGAGGATTTCTTCGCTGTCCTCTATGCTAGGTCTTTCTAGGTGTTCGATGTAGGCATCCCTTGTGATGCTATCGATGGAGGTAGCTAGGCGGGAAAGGGTGTCGGCCTTGGCGTTCTCGCTCCAGGAAATGTAGCTGATGTTGAAATAAACTAATGGAGAGACCAAGAGCTGAACCTTGTCCAGGTACCGGGTCATGGCGGGATTGCATGCCTCGTACTTGTTGATTTGCCCGGAGACGAGTTGTGAGTTAGTGAAAGCTCTGAGGCGCTTTATTCCACATTCTCGAGCAAGCCTCAGACTTGCCAGTAGGGCCACATACTCAGCTTGATTGTTGGTGGCTTCGAACAAAAACCGGAGGGCATACTCTACCATCTCTCCGTTGGGGCCTGTAAGAATGAGGCCGACACCACTTCCTTAGGAATTTGAGGCACCATCCACATGGAGGATCCAAGACTCCCCATCATCCTTTGGCTTGGAAATAGGTTTCTCCACAGGAGCCTCCTTGGTCGGCTCCCTAGCCCAAGTGCACTCGACCAGGAAGTCGGCCAAGACCTAGGACTTCAGGGCAGGTCAAGCTTGAAAAGAGAGATCAAACTCTCCCAGCTTGATGGCCCACTTGGCGAGTCGGCCTGAGGTATCCGGGCAAGCCAGGATGGCTTGGAGGGGTTGGTCCGTGAGCACCACAATGGGATGGGCTTGAAAGTATGGGCAGAGACATCGGGCAGAGACGATCAAGGCGAAGATGATTTTTCTATCTTAGAGTACCTGACCTCCGCATCGTGGAGCACCTTGCTCACGTAATATATAGGCCTCTGGGTCCTGTCAGCATCGAGATGCACCAAGATTGAGCTAACAGCTTTTGGAGAGGTGGCGAGGTAGAGAAAAAGACTCTCCCCGTCCCTTGGCTTAGATAGGAGCAGTGGAGAAGACAGAAACACCTTCAGCCCGTCGAAGGCTTTCTGGCAGTCATCCGTCCACTCGAAGCTGTTCACCTTCTGTAAGGCTCTAGAGAAGGGCAAGCATCGCTTGGCCAACTTGGAGAGGAAACGGCTTAAAGTTTCCACCCTTCCATGAGCCGCTGCACCTCCTTCTTGCTAGATGGCAGCCTCATATCGAGGATAGCGCTGATCTTCTCAAGGTTCGCCTCGATCCCTCGCTGGGTCATCATGAAGCCCAGGAACTTGCCCGCTGTAACGCCGAAGGCACATTTCTTGGGATTCGGCTTAACCTAGAAGTGGTGGAGGTTGTTGAAGGTTTCTTCTAGGTCGGAGACGTGGTTGGAAGCATGGGTGCTTTTCGTCAGCATGTCATCTACATAGACCTCCATGTTCCGGCCCAGCTGGTCTTGGAAGACTTTGTTCATCAACCTTTGATATGTCGCTCCACATTTTTGAGGCCGAAGGGCATTACCCTGTAACAATAAATGCCTTTCTCTGTCACGAAGGATGTGTGCTCCTCATCGCTTGGGTCCATCTTTATTTGATTATATCCAGAGAAGGCATCCATGAAGCTGAGAAGTTCATGGCGGAGGTAGAATCCACCAGCTGGTCGATCCGGGGCAGAGGAAAACTGTCCTTTGGACATGCCTTATTTAGGTTAGTGAAGTCAATGCAAATTTGCCAGCTTCTGTTCACCTTTCATACCATGACCACATTGGCCAGCCAGCTGGGGTAGTGTACCTATTGGATATGGCCGGCGGCGAGTAGCTTGTCGACTTCTTCGTAATGGCCTTTTGTCATTCGGGAGCGAAGATTCCCTTCCTTTGGTGGACCGGACGGCACTTTGGATCAATGTTTAGCTTATGGGGATTACCTCTGGAGGAATACCAGGCATGTTGGATGCCGACCAAGCGAATACGTCCGAATTGGCCCGCAGAAAAGTCAAGAGGCGATAATGATCTTCTAGGGGGAGGAGTCCACCACTGTGCATAGTCCTCGTCGGGTCATCTCCAAGAGGAAAAGTTAAGAGCCGCTCGATCGGTTCTCCCCCTTTGCTGGATTCCCTAGGGTCAGACACTTCTGGAGCTAACTCAGCTTCCTGAGGACTTGATGCTGCGTGATAACAAGGTAGGACTGAGCTGACTTCGCCTTTCATCTCTCGATGCCTCCACTAGTAGGGAACTGCACCAGCAAATGCTGGGTGGAGATGACTGCATCCAATAGATTTAGGCCTGGGTGCCCGAGGCTGGCGTTGTATGCCAAGGGGACTCGTACGACCAAGAACTTCATGATAATTGTGCTTTGGCATGGCGGTGTTCCGGCCATCACAGGCAAAGATATTTTTCCCTCAACCCTTACTGAAACCCCTGTGAATTCGACTAGAGGGGTTGCCACGGGCTAAAGAGAGTCAAAAGACAATCCCATCCTAACAAATGCGTCGTAGGTAAGGATGTCAGCTGAGCTACCACTATCAACTAATATCCTTTTTACAGGGTGTTTGGCGATGTCATTGAGACGATGATGCCTTCATTATTTACATTGTCAACAATTGCTGATCCCCCAAGAACTACATCACCTGGCGCCTCCTCTCCTCTCGGCCGTTTAGATGTAGAAGCCACTCCCCAAGATACCATCCCGATCGTCTGCTCCATGGGGGTGTTGTCGATAGTGGCCTGAGCAGGCGGGGGCCCCATGATCGCCGACAACGGTTGTGGCACCTTCTGAACATACTTTTTGAGGCAACCCATCGGATAAGCTTCTCGATGGCGCGCTTCAGGTTGTAGCAACTGTCGGTGTCGTGGCCATAGTCTCGTGGAAGCGGAGTAGCTGCTCTTATCGCAGAGGGTGCCCTTCTTCATGGGAGGAGGCTGCTGAAGGTAAGGCTCACCCTCAATCTCCATAAGGATATGAGAGCAGGGAGCAAGAAGAGGTGTGAGCTCACCCTCTCGAGGAGCAAGGCTTCAACGCTCATGGTCCAATTGATGGGGCGGCTCGGGCCACCGAAGGCGAGAGGGTCCACTTGGCTCAGGGCGAGCAGGCTTGCGGTTGGAGCCCCTTGAGGATTCTCGCCGGGTGAGGTCGGCCTCATCTGCACGGATGTACTTCTAAGCCCAGAGGAGGAGGTTGGAGTAGGAGCTCGGAGGCTTCTTGTCCAAAGAGAAGGTGAAGCAGGACGGAAGGAGCCCCCGCTTCAGCGCCAACGTTGCCACCGCATTGTCCAGATGGTAGACTTCAAGGGCGGCAGTCTTGAATTGGGCCACAAAGTCCCGCAGCGACTCCCCTCCTTCTAGCACACGAGAAAAGGCTATCCACGACCCTCGAGATCCATCGGTAGGCATCAAAATGCGCCAAAAAGGCCCTTTCATCTCTCAAAAAGAGTTGATGCTGTGAGACGACAGGGGGAGTGCCAGGCGTGAGCAACTTTCTGCAGAGTGGCAGGGAAAGCCTTGCAGAGGAGGGCATCCGTAGCACCCTGGACTTGCATTATGGCTTTATAACTCTCGAGGTGGTTGAGAGGGTATGTCGTACCATCGTACAGATCTATCTGGGGAAACGAATCTAGAGGGGACGGGCTCCTTCAGTATCCGATGGGTGTAAGGAGGATGGGTGTCATACTCCTCCTCTGGTTGACTTGATTTTTTGGCAAGCTCGTCTAGTCCCGATGGTATTCATCCAGGCGCTCCTGCCTAGCGGATGATTGTCGGGACCCTCGAGAGGGCTCGAAGATGAGGAAGAAGAAGAAGACGAGAGGGATGCGGAAGGTGGGACGTCCGCTTTGGCTCCTCTTGGCAGGGCGGCTCTGAGGAAACTTGCTTGGGCCATAGTCAGGGGACCATGGCCGCTTGAGGGGCTCACGGTGAGGCTTCTTAGGGGAAGCCTGACGACGATCGGCCTCTTGCTGGGGAGAGCCTTCCCTCGCCGACTGCTGACTGGCAGGGGGAGCGGTCTGATGCTGAGTGGCCACAGACTATTGCTCCTGAAGTCTATGGACTATGGCGGTGAGAGCTTGGACTTGTCAGGTGAGGGCCACCAGCTGCTCAGCTGGGATGGCCGCTTCCGATGGCGAGCAGGCGACCGGAGGATCGATAGCAGGAGGGTTGACTTTCTGTTGCCTAGCCGGTGGAGATGCCCCCCAGATGGCTGGTAGAGGCGTCTTGTGCCTGCGTCGTCACCATCACTCAGTGAGGGAAGAGAGAAGGATGCTGAAATGTTCTTCTTTTTAACTTCTCCACCCTACTTAGTGTGCCAATCTGATGATGCACGATCGCCGATGTGGAATGCCGGGAAGCTTGATCTGGTTGCTGATGAGACCCTCGGGCGGCCGAACAACCTGCAAGAAGTCCCAAGACCAGAGGGATTCTTTGGTGGGGACCCTCCAATGCCCAAGTCAGTGATTGAGGTCACAGCCGAAGAAGAGCTCGAAAGAGCCCTTTAAGGTCGAGAGAACTCTTAGATGTAGAGTTGCTCTGGGTGGAAATGTGAGAGAGCTTATGTTAGCGTACCTAAATCTCTTGTGGACTTACCCTTTTATAGGCCGTTGAAATCTGCACGAGTTCGGTCGCATGACAGTCTGTGAGGAAGGAATGTCTGCGGGACACATGGGGGTTACGTGAACTTGGGCTAGTTGATGGATCCTGTCCCTCGAGAGGAAAAGCCAGCAGTTGGTGAGCCAAGTCCCATCAGTCAGCGGAATCGGTTGGTAGGTGGGCCTGGTCCTATCAACATATGGTCAGGAGATGCCAGTGTGAGCGGGTTAGATGGTTGGTGGTTTTAGTAGGCACAGGGCCAACCTAAAGAGGTCGGGGCCACCACGGCAGGCTTTGAAGAAGTTGGGGGATGGGGCCAACCTAGAGAGGTTGGGGCTGCCATGGCATACTTTGGAGAAGCCAGGGCGGATGGGGCTGATCTGAAGAGGTCGGGGCCGCCACGGTAGGCTTTAGAAAAGCCAGGGTGGATGGGACCAACCTAGAGAGGTTGGGGCCACGCATGCTTTGGAGAAGCTGGGGAAGACGGGGCCAACCTGAAGAGGTCGGGGCGCCACGGCATGCTTTGGAGAAGCCAGGGCGATGGGGCCGACCTAAAGAGGTCGGGCCACCACGGCATGCTTTGGAGAAGCCGGGCAGACGGGGCCGACCTGAAGAGGTCGGGGCCACCACGGCACGCTTTGGAGAAGTCGGGGCGGACGGGCCAACCTGAAGAGGTAGGAGCCGCCACGGCATGCTTTGGAGAAGTGGGGGACGGGGCCGATCTAAAGAGGTCGGGGCCGCCACGGTATGCCTTGGAGAAGCCGGATGGATGAGGCCGACCTGAAGAGGTCGGGGCCACTACGGTATGCTTTGGAGAAGCCGGGGGACGGGGCCGACCTAAGAGGTCGGCGCCGCCATGGCACGCTTTGGAGAAGCGGGGTGGACAGGGCCGACCTGAAGAGGTCGGGGCTGCCATGGCACGCCTTGGAGAAGCTAGAGCGGACGGGCCGACCTGAAGAGGTCGGGCCACCACGGCATGCTTTGGAGAAGCCAGGGCACGGAGCCAACCTAAGAGGTTGGGGCCGCCACGGCATGCTTTGGAGAAGCCAGGCGACAGAGCCGACCTGAAGAGGTCGGGGCCGCCATGCATGCTTTGTAAAAGCCAGGGCTGACGGGGTCAACCTAAAGAGGTCGGGCCGCCACAGCATGCTTTGGAGAAGCCGGGGTGGACAGGGTTGACCTGAAGAGGTCGCGCGCCATGGCACGCTTTGGAGAAGCTGGGGCGGACGGGGCTGACTGAAGAGGTCGGGGCCACCATGGCACGCCTTGGAGAAGCCGGGACGGACGGGCTGACCTGAAGAGGTCGGGGCCGCCATGGCATGGTTTGGAGAAGCCACGACACTCTTTAGAAGCCGGGGCGGACGGGGCCGACCTGAAGAGGTCAGGGCCGCCACGGCACGCCTTGGAGAAGCTGAGGCGAACGGGGCCAACCTGAAGAGGTCGGGGCCGCCACTGCATGCTTTGGAGAAGCCAGGGTGGACGGGGCTTACCTGAAGAGGTCGGCATCGCCACGGCACGCTTTGGAGAAGCGGGGCGGACGGGGCTGACCTGAAGAGGTCGAAGCCGCCACGGCATGCCTTAGAGAAGCCAGGACGGACGGGGCTGACCTGAAGAGGTCGGGGCCGCCACGGCATGCCTTGGAAAAGCCGGGGCAGACGGGGTCGACCTGAAGAGGTCGGGCCGCCACGACATGCCTTGGAGAAGCTGGAGCGGACGGGGCCGACCTGAAGAGGTCGGGGCCACCATGGCATGCTTTGGAGAAGCCGGGGCGGACGGTAGCGCGCTTGTGCCACGTGGTTGATTTTGCCATGATTACTCCTGTGACTTTTTAGCTATATCATTGGCCACATTACAAAGCATCTGCAGTATCCACTTCGACTGCAATTCGTGGATTTATCCATTCAGAAAAACCAATGCTGATCGAGTGTTCTTCGCTAATACTGTTAGTTCTCACTTCTTGTCACAAATCCATTTACACATTGAAACCAGAGTTATTCTTTTGCTATTCTCATGGAGCCAATTTTAAGTAGTTGTGACTTGAAGACTATGACTATAATTGATATCCAAGGGAATGAAAATTTCGATATCATCATTGAATTATACTATGAATGTATTTGATTGCAGAGCTATCTTCCAAGCAAGACACCATGGGGTCTGCAGGATCTGCGACAAGAGGAGCTAATGAGTTTGCAAGGAAATGGAAGAGGGGAGAGGAAGGAATGGGAACGTATATATGACTATGACTACTATAATGATCTTGGAGAACCTCAAAAAGGCTTGGACCACGTCAGACCTGTGTTAGGCGTATCACATACCCTTATCCTCGAAGGTGTAGGACAGGAAGACCTCTCATAGTCCAGGTATTGCAATTCGGGCAACCTCAGTAAAGCTTTTGGTTTGGTATCTTGGTTAATCCGCTGCATGGCATTCTTTACTTATTGCCTTTGAGCTAGAATCTGCACCAAAAGGAACAAAGGCCAACATGGAATAATGGTATATTATATGCCTATTTAAAAAAAATAGATATATTAGAGGAGCCATCAAGAGCTCCTAATAATCATATAGAAGTGGGGATTCAAGGCTTTTGTGACCAAAGTGCAAGGAATGAAAATTATTGAGGATAAGATAAGTACTAAATGGAAAAAACAATTTATATAGATACATGGTCAAAGAGAGGACGAGTCTCATTGATGGGAAAGAAACCGTATACGAACAAATACTAGCAAACCATAAGAAGCAGTGGAATAATAGATAAAATGTACAAACCACACAATCACACAGAAACACCAAGATTTACGTGAAAAATCCTTAAGATAAAGAAAAAAAAATCACGAGCAAGCTAAGAAGAAGATCCACTATAAAATAATAAATAACCAAGTCTCAAAGTCCCTTACTAGGACTTGAGAAACAATCACAAGAGAATAATAGGGATATAAGGATTATGTCACAAAAAAATATGGTTTCCCGCATTACCTCCTTATTTTCTTTCCTTCTCTTTTCTTCTCTTGTTTTTCTTCTAACACCTTCACGTGATTCCTAGTGGAAATCCTCCAACATAGCCAAGCACCAGCCAGCCGTCTTCTTCACGCATGAAGACGTCCTTCTCTCTCCTATGCCTCATGTCACCAAGAAGAAAATAACTCCCACGGCTCACTTGATGGCTGCCCCAACTAGAAGAAAAAAACCAAAGAGACAAAAGAGGGACTAGGGAAAGTAACGCATGCCCCTTTCAGCCCTAATGGGCTGATATATGGGCCATGGGCCCAACAACCTCCCCTTCAGCCATAAGGGAGGCTGTCTCATGCTTCCTTAGTGTGAAATCATGCTGACTAGTTGTCGGAACATCTCTTGCCTTTTTTCTAGAAGGTCTTTGTCATATGTCTACCCCATTTTTATCTATGTGAATTTTTTGAAGCTGCAACTGCTTTCTTCAAACATATTTCGAATCCAGTGGTATCTGACATCTATATGCTTTAACTTGGAATGAAAAGTTGGGTTCTTGCACAAGTGGATGGCGCTCTGGTTCTTATAATGTACTACATAATTTTTCTATTTTAGCCCCAATTCATGTAAGAATTATTTCATCCACATCATCTCCTTACAGACCTCGGTAGCAATATATTCTGCCTCTGTGGTGGAGAGAGCTACAACCCTTTGCAATCTGGATTGCCATGACATAGCTACCCCTACAAAAGTAAGTATAAACCTGATGTGGACTTCCTTGTATCAATATCTCTCACCATATTTGCATCTGTGTATCCAATCAGCATAGGTGGACCACCCCCAAAGCTTAAACAAACTTTGGAGCTTCCTTGAGATATCTAAAATCCACTTCACTAGTGCCCAATTCTCTTTCCCTGGATTTGCAAGAAATCTGCTAGCAACATCCATTGCATATGCGATGTCTGGCCTCGTATATACCATCGTGTACATCAAACTTTCGACTGCTGAAGCGTAAGGAACCTTTTTCATTTTCTTCTTCTCCTCATCACTTAAGGACTCTGCTCTGAGCACAATTTGAAGTGACTTGCAAGAGAGAACCAACTGACTTTGCATTGCTCATACTGAACCTATCCAATACCTTCTCAATGTGCTTTCCTATGAAAACCATATTTTCTTGGTTCTTCTATCATGAGAAATCTGTATGCCCAGTATTTGCTTTGCTAGTCCCATATCCTTCATTGCAAATGACTTGCTCAGCTCCTTCTTCAACCTGTCAATTATAGACATATCTTTTCCAAGGATAAGTATATCATCAACATAAAGTAGGAGTATGGCAAAATTCTCACCAAACCATTTGATATACACACAATGATCTGAAGCCATTCTTTTGTATCCATTTTAGCCATAAATGAATCAAATTTTTTGTACCACTGCCTTGGAGCTTGCTTCAGCCCATACAAGCTTTTTTCAATCTATGATAAGATTTTCTTTACCTTTGACTTTGAAACCTTCTATTGCTCCATATAGATTTCCTCTTCAAATCACCATGAAAAAAAGTTGTCTTCACATCTAACTACTCAACCTCCAATCTAGACTAGCAGCAATACCTAGAGCAACACAAATTGAAGATATTTTAACAACAGAAGAAAAAATCTCTTCAAAGGCAATACATTTCTTTTGACCAAAGCCTTTCACAACCAATCTGGCCTTGTACTTTAGTTGAGAACATCATTGTTGAGTCTTTAACCTAAAAACCACTTGTTCTTTAAAGCCTTCCTTTCTTTTAGTAGTTTCACTAAATCATATGTGTGGTTCTTCTGCAAGGCATCCATTTCTTCCTGCATAGTTACGAACCAATCCTTTTTATGCTCACTTTCAACTGCCTCCTAGTAACATTCTGGTTCACCTTCATCAGTAAGCATTATACATTCATCTATAGAATACCTTTTGGAAGGTTGACGTTGTCTAGTAGATCTTCTTAGCTGAGGCTCTATAGGAGGTTACTCCTGATCTCCTTCCTGCTCAACATGTCCTACAGGTGAGTTAACATATGCTACTGTATTATTTTCTTGCATATCTCCCCCATCACTCTGATATACTGGAGGAGTAACTGAGTCATAGTCTGTTAATCCTCTGCAGAAGACTTGACTAGAACCTTCTTCAAGTCTTGAAGGGTTTGATCTTAAAAAATACCACATCTCTGCTTCTAAATACCTTTGCCTTTCTGGATCCCAAAGTTTATAACCAAACTCATCATGTGAGTAACCAAGCAAAGAACATTCTTTTATCTTACCATCCAGCTTGGACCTCTCAATGTTTGGAACATATGCAAATGCACGACAACCAAACACTCTCAAGTGCTTATAAGAGTCATCTTTTCCTGACCATACATGCTCTGCAACATCATCATCTAGAGCTGTACATGGTAACAAGTTTATTACATCAACTGCTATCTTCAATACCTCATCCCAAAATCTTTTATGTTACTTGGACTGTAAAAGCATACATTTGATCTTTTTCCATGATGGTGTGGTTCATCCTCTCTATTGCATTATGCTGAGGAGTACCAGAAACTGTCATCTCATGCTAAATGTCATGTGATTGCAATAATCATCAAATAATCATGTGTACTCACCAACATTATCTGACCTTATGCATTTCAATTTCTTTCCTATTTCTCTTTCAACTCTGGCATGAAACTCTTTGAAGACATTAATAACCTGATCTTTAGTCTTCAAACTATAGGCCCAAACTTTTCTAAAAAATCATTTATAAAAGTGACAAAATAAAGTGCACACTGATACCTAGAACATTAACAGATCCACCAGGAGTTTTTATTCTCATAGGACCACAAACATCTGTATAGACACGATCCAAGTCATGCATTTTTCTAACAAAGAAGGACTAGCAAAAGAAACTCTATGTTGCTTGCCAACCAAACAATCAACACATGGATTCAGATGTATCCCTTTGAAGTCTTGTAGAACTTCTTTCTTGAAAAGAACTTGCAGCCCCTTCTCACTCATGTGTCCTAGTCGTTTATGCCACAACTTTATGCTGAAGTCTTTCTCTATAGCATTCAACGATTCACCATAAGCTTTAGCCTGCAACCTATATAAAGTGTGACATTTCTTCCACTGGTTACAATAAGTGAACCTTTATTGATCTTCTATTGCCCTTTGTGAAATCTGCTATTAAAATCTTCATTATCAAGTCTTCCAACTAAGATAAATTCAGCCTCAAGTCAGCCATATGCCTTACATCCTTGAGCACCAACTTACAGCCAAGATTGGTCTTCATGTGGATGTCACCCATACCAATGATGTCTGCTATGCCTTGATTTTTTATCTTAATAATACCAAAATTTTTAGTCCTATAGGTAGAAAAAAAAACTCCCTTCATAGTGTAGCATGATAAGAAGCACCTGTGTCAATCATCCACTCATGATTTTGACACTCACATGAGAAGATACCATCAGAAGTAGATAAAATCAAATAATTATCACTCTGTACTATAGTTGTGATATTCTCCTTTGACTCTGTCTCCTTTACATCTTTTTTTCTTTGTCTTGCTCTTCTTAGGCTTCTTACACTAATTCTTGTAGTACCCTTTCTCACCACAGTTGTAGCAAGTAATATTTTTCTTGACCTTGATTTGCTTCTACCCTTGTATGAATTGTCTCTATTTCTAGACTTTGACCATCCTCTATTCTCTGAGACAAATGCCTATGAATCAATCTAAGAAATTACTAAATTCTCCTTCTCAACTCCTCATTCAACAAACTGCCTATTACTTGACTCATTGTGACAACACCGTCTGGCACAGAATTATTGAGGGAAACCACTAGTGTCTTCCAACTTTCTGACAATAAACTAAGAAGTAACAATGCCTGCAACTCATCATCAAGAGACATTTTCATAGAGGATAACTGGTTAATAATACTCTGTATTTTATTCAAGTGCTCAGCAATAGAAGGGCCCTCTTTATATTTCGGATTCACAAGTTTTCTCATCAAGAAAGCCTTGTTGCCAGTTATTTTTCTCTCATAGAGACTTTCTAACTTTCTCCCAAAAGAGTATGCATAAGTCTCAGTGGAAACATGGTGAAAAACACTATCATCCAACCATATCGAATAAAATTGATTGCCTTTTGATCTAACATGATCCAAGCATCATTTGTCATTGTAATGGGCTTTGCTTTGACTCCTTCCAAAGGTCCATATAGAACCTTGCAATAAAAGGTCCTCCATCCTTGGTTTTCATATCATCCAATTATTTTCGTTTCAGACTGATCATGCGAAAAACATTATCGGCCTCCATGCTCGCACAAAAAAAAAAAGACTAAACCATGCTCTGATACCAATTGATGGGAAAGAAACCATATACTAACAAATACTAGCAGACCGTAATGAGTAGTGGAATAATAGATAAAATGCAGAAACCACACAATCACACAGAAACACCAAGATTTATGTAGAAAATCTCTCCAAATAAAGAAAAAAAATCATAGGCAAGCCAAAGAAGAAGATCCACTATAACATAAATATTTAAGTCTTAAAGTCCCTTGCTAGGACTTGAGAAACAATTATAAGAGAATAATAGGGATATAAGGATTACATCATCGAAAAATACGGTCTCCTGCATTACCTCCTTATTTTCTTTCTTCTTTTCTTCTTCTTCTTTTGTTTTTCTGCTGCAGCACCTTCACGTGATTCTTGGAGTAAAAGTCCTCCCACGTAGCCAAGCACCAGCCAGCCATCTTCTTCATGTGTGAAGACATCCTTCTCTCTCATGCCTCACATACCAAAAAGAAAATAACTCCCATGGCTCTCTTGACGGCTCGCTACTAGAAAAAAAAAACCAAAGAGACAAAAGAGGGACTAGGGAAAGTAATGCACGCCCCTTTCATCCCTAATGGACTGAATATGTGGGCCATGGGCCCAACATCCATTATGTTGGTTCCCCTTTTAAAGAACTAAAAAAGCTGTGTTCATCTCCTTGTTCATTTCATAGGGACTCGATACTTTTTGGTTCTCAAAATAGCCATCAGTTTAGTGGAACACTACTACCACACTATGTGGTTGATTATTTTTCCATTCAAATTTTTAAATCTAAAAATTAAAATATTTTATTAAGAATGCCCGTTCGGTTGCGGCAAACACTGAATGAAGGAAAAATTAATAATGACTTGTTTTCCTACAAATCAGAGTTTACTGAAAAATTTATTGAAAGTAATTCATCCAAAATTTACTAAAAAATAATAAAAACTATAATCAGAGTTTGACTTTAATTAGATAACATGATGAAGAGTAAATATACGACATCCATTTTAAACAGGCTAATATATTGGGATTTTTTTCAACACAGATTATTTTTGGAAGAGAAATCATGGTAGAGAAAAGGTTTTCTTTTAAGAAGAAAAAATAGATCTATCATTTCATTAAGCACATCACCATATAAATATTATTTTTTGGTTCTACGGATAAACATAATGCCTCTTATGATCTTATCTATCTGAGGCTACCACACCAAAGCATAATAAAATAGGCCCATTATGTAAAAGCCCAACAAAGACTAAAATAAAATAAAAAATAACTAACAACCATTTATTTTAACACTCATCTTTAATGGTTATTCTTGGATATCCATAAAATCTCTAAAGTAAATAAATTTTTCCTTGGGTAGTGCCTTGGTGAAGATGTCTGCAATTTGATCTTGAGTCTTCACATACTTGACTTCAATTTCTTTTTCTTCTACCACATCTCTTATAAAATGGTACTTGATTTTGATGTGCTTGGTGCGGCTATGATATATAGGATTCTTTGTCATAGAAATAGTAGATTTATTATCACATAGCAGAGTAGTAGCTTTTTCTTGCTTTTTATCCATATTTTCAAGTATTCTTTTAGCCAAATTATTTATTGTGCTGCCAAAGTTGTGGAAACATATTTGCTTCAGAAGATGATAATGTCACTGTGTCTTGCTTCTTTGAAGCCCAAGATATGACTTCTGCTCCATAAAAGAATACATAACCTAATGTGCTTTTCATGTCATCAATGCTTCCAGCCCAATCACTATCACAAAACCCAAATAACTTTACAATATCATCCTTGTTTCTTTCATACATGATCCCATAATCTTTAGTACCTTTGATGTATCTCAAATTCTTTTTGCTTTCCAAAGTGAATATTATTTGGCTTTTGCATAAATCTGGAAAGTAAACTTGATGCAAACATTATGTCTGGCCTTGTAATTGTTAGATATAATAAACTTTTAATAATGCTTCTATATAATTATACATTAGCTTCACCACTTTCATCTTCTTTCATCAACTTTTTATTTACTACAAAAGGTGTTTCCACACTATTGCAACTTTTCATTTTTAATTTTTGAGAATGCCTTCTGCATACTTCTTTTGACTGATAAAGATACCATCTTTTCTTTGACTGATTTCAATTCCCAAAAAATAATGTAGCAAACCCATATCATTCATTTCATATTTTCTCCTCATATCACTTTTGAAAGTCAAGATCATATTCTCATTGTTACCAGTAATAATTAAATCATCAACATAAAGAGAGACAATGAGAATATCATTACCTTGCTTCTTCACATAAAGTGTTGGTTCACTTGGACTTTTTAAGAAACCTTTTTTATTGAAGTAGGTGTCAATTTGAGAGTATCATGCTCTGAATGCTTGCTTCAGCCCATATAATGCTTTTTTCAACTTGTATACCTTGTTTTCTTGACCTTTGATGATGAAGCCTTGAGGTTGTTCAACATAAATTTTTTCTTTCAATACTATATTCAAGAATGCTGACTTTACATCTAGTTGGTGTAGTTTCCAACTTTTANACCAAGAAGTGTTCAACTCGTTGTTCTCATCCGTCTTTCCTCCCTGCCGAGAACTACTATCGGAGGACAACTTCCGTGAAGCCGGCATAGCAGCAATGGCCGACACAGCACCGATGTCGCCAACACCGGCATCGGCGAGCGCCACATCCTCTTAGTTGACACTTTTTTTGTCTCTGATATTTGCTTCTTTGTGCAGTAATGAAGTTTTCTCCCGACTTACTAATGGCAGGCCTTCGAAAGAGAAAAGAGACCGCCGGCGACACGACGAGGGCAGCACCTAAGAAGCCTCATCAGGAGGAACAGGGTGGGCCATCCCAGCCCTCCACAGCTCCCGAGGCTACCCCGATGGAAGAGCCGAGAAGGAAGGCCGAATCCCCCTACCGAAGCACCAGCAGCAGGGGTTCCTCCTATTAAAGCTGAGGCGGGGCCGTCTATGGAAGAGCCTCCGGCCGCCGCCAAACCCGGAGGTAAAGCCGCACGGAGGTGAGGGTTGGGATGCCTTCGGTGGTGAAAATTGGAGATGGTATTCCACCGACCACCCAACTGATGCCGGAGGAAGGAGGGATGCCTCCTACCAGCATACTTAGGAGTCGGCCCTCCCGGGTGATAGCTATAAACCGTGGTCGGCTGGCGGAGTGTGTTCTGAGGCGATCTAGCCTCCCAGGTTTCCAAGCTGAGCTCCGTCGTTTGCCCATTGCTGATGCTTTTGACACTCTCTTACCGCTGCCCTTTAGGTATGTCTGTTGACTTTGTTTTCCCTTTTATATTAAATATAATTAGAGTTTTTAACCGATCGCTTCACACAGATGTCCAATGGCCTCTTCGTTCTCCAAGATGCCTGTGTCGGGGCCATTAATACTTACGGGCATGCCTAGGATGAGCTGACTGCCACCGAGACCCGAGCTGACACCTTGGCTAAAAAGTTGGCCGAGGTGCGAGCTCGAGAGGCGAAGGTAGCCAGTGAGCTCTGGGCCTCTCAGGATGGGAGTCGCTTTTTATGGGCTTGGGCAAATGAAGCCGAAAATAAGGTCAGAGTCACCGAGGCCAAATTGGGGAATGTCATGATGAGGCTTAGACCAACTAAGGAGAGGTTAGAAGACGCTCTTCTCAAGTTGGAGCATGTCGAAGAGAGGGCCGACAAGGCCGAGTCCAAGGCTCGGGCGGCCATGGAGAAGCAGGCCTGTGCGGAGTCAAATGCTCAGACTTCCTAGGAGCATAAAACCTCGGCCGAGGCTCAAGCCCAAGAAGCTATGGAGAAGTTGGCCGCCATCGAGGTCCAAGCTGAGGAGAAAGTGGCCGCCGCCGAAGCCCAAGCTCAGGAGGCCATGGTCGTCGCCGAAGTTCAAGCTCAGGAGGCCGTGGAGCAGTACAAAGGCTCCACCGACTTTGCCATAGAAGTTAGTGAAGCGGCTATTGATGCCTTCTCCCATGGCTTCGAGAAGTGCAAAGAGAGGATCTTTCGGATCTTTAAAATAAGCAGCCTTGAACACATTCAGCTTGAAAATGAGGAGGACGACCCGAAGAGTGGCATGCTGAGGATGGGATGGAACTCGTCGAGCCTTAGAATTTATTTTCTTTTCTTTTTTGACATTTTTGTAATCCGACTAAAGTTGGTCTTTTTGTATGATAATATTATAAGATTAATGAAAGAAATACTTTGTTCAAGCATAATGAACTTATCTCTTTGTAGCGCCTTAGTCTTTTGGTATCATGTCTTGGCTTTAGCCTTTAGATTCGATAAGATGCACCTTCGGTCTCTTGAGTATATTAGGAGAGTCGGCAATTTGATATGCAGACTTCATAGGAACATTTAGATTTGCCTTAGTCTCTCGGGCTTTTGCTGAAGTGTTCCTTGAACACTAATGGCAGCCATCACCCCAGGGTTTCTCGGTGCTAGCCTGGGAGTTTAACTCGAAGCCACCGAGACCATAGGGCTTGAACTGCCTCGGAGGTTCCTCGGTGCCGGCCCAGGGGTATCCTTATGATCACAGGGCCGCCAAAGTCCTTTTGAAAACTACCAAAGGGGTTTCTCAATGCTGGCCCGAGAGTTTGACTCGGGGCTGCCGAGACCATAGGACTTGAACCGTCTCGGGGGTTTCTCAGTGCCGGCCCGAGGGTATCCTTATGATCACGGGGCCGTCGAGATCCTTTTAAAAACTACCACTAGGGTTTCTCGACGCCGGCCCGAGAGTTTGACTTGGGGCCACCGAAACCATAGGACTTGAACCGCCACGAAGGTTTCTCGGTGCCGGCCCGAGGATGTCCTTATGATCACGGGGCCATCGAGGTTCTTTTGAAAACTGCCACGGGGGTTTCTCGATGCCGGTCTGAGAGTTTGACTCGGAGTTGTCGAGACCATAGGACTTGAACCGCCTCGGGGGTTTCTCGATGCTGGCCCAAGGGTGTCCTTATGATCATGGGGCCGCCGATGTCCTTTTGAAAACTACCACGGAGGTTTCTCGATACCGGTCCGGGAGTTTGACTCGGGACCACTAAGACCATAGGACTTGAACCGCCTCGAGAGTTTCTCAGTCCTCGGGAGTTTGACTAGAGGCCGCCGAGACCATAGGACTTGAACTACCTCGAGGGTTTCTCGGTGCCGGCCCGGGGGTGTCCTTATGATCACGGAGCCGCCGATGTCCTTTTGAAAACTACCACAAAGGTTTCTCGATGCCATTCCGGGAGTTTGACTCGGGGCCATCGAGACCATAGGACTTGAACCACCTCGAGGGTTTCTTGGTGCCGGCTCGGGAGTGTCCATATGATCACGGAGCCACCGAGGTCCTTTTAAAAACTACAACGGGGTTTCTCGGTGTCGGCCCGGGAGTTTGACTCAGGACCGCCGAGACCATAAGACTCGAACTACCTCGGGGGTTTCTCAGTGCCGACCCGGGGTTGTGTTTATGATCATGGGGCCACTGAGATCCTTTTGAAAACTACCACAAGAGTTTCTCGGTGCGATCCGGGAGTTTGACTCGAAGCCGCCGAGACCATAGGACTTGAACTGCCTTAGGGGTTTCTCGATGCCATCCCAGAGGTGTCCTTATGATCACGCGGCCGCCGAGGTCCTTTTGAAAACTACCATGGGGGTTTCTCGATGTCGGTTCGAGAGTTTGACTCAGGGCCGCTGAGACCATAGGACTTGAACTGCCTCGGGGTTTCTCGATGCCGGACCGAGGGTGTCCCTATGATCACGGGGCCACCGAGATCCTTTTAAAAACTATAGACTAGTCTAAGCCGAATAGAAAAATTCAAGACTATTCATATTTTTATTGATTGAATACACGCACTATTGATAATATCGGCGAAGATTATCCGCATTCCAACTATGTAGGATTGTCCACCCGTCGAGCTCCTCGAGTCGATATGCTCCTTGGTGAAGTGCTTTGATGACTCGATAGAGTCCCTCCCAATTTGGAGATAGTTTGCTTCCTTCGGTTGGCTTAGATACCTTGGCCCTTCTAAGGATTCAATCCTCTGGGCGGAACATTTTGAGACAGACTGGGCATTATAATATTTTATTGCTCGCTAGCGAAAGATAGTCATCTTGAGCCGTGCCTGGTCCCGAACCTCGTCGACGAAGTCAAGGTTGGCCATTAGTTGATCAGGATTGTCCTTTTCATTATATGATTCCATCTGGGGGCTTAGAAGATCAATATCCACCGGGATGACCGCTTCAGATCCGAAGACAAGATTGAAAGGAGTCTCCTCTGTGGAAATCCTTGGAGTCGTATGATACGCCCGCAATACACTAGGGAGTTTCTTCACCCATTTGCCTTTGAACTCATCCAGTCGGATTCTAAGTCCCCGAAGGATGGTCCGATTCATGACTTCCGCTCTCCATTAGTTTGTAGATGTCCGACATAAGTAAAATGATGGCCGATACCCAACTTAGTGCAAAAAGCTTTGAATGCAGCATTATCCAATTATGGATCATTGTCAATGATGATAATATGAGGTAGGCCAAATCGGCAGACAATAAACTTCCAAAAAAATGCCTTCACCTTGCTCTTGGTGACTTTAGCTAATGCCTCGACTTCAACCCATTTCGTGAAGTAGTCGATGGCGATAAATAAGAACCTCCGTTGACCTGAAACTAGGAGGAATGGTCCAAGGATATCCATTCCCCATTAAACGAAGGGCCACGAAGTAGAAAGTGAACTCAGCTGAGAGGCTGGCTATCGCTGGACACTAGAATATCGCTGGCAGCTGTCGCACTTCTGGACTAGCTCAGCAGCATCCTTTCGCATAGAAAGCCAATAGTATCCCTGGCGTAGAGCGTTGTGCGCCAGTAATCTGTCCCCCACCCCTCCCCATGTGGTTCCCACATATACCCTCATGAATCTCCCTGAGAATATAATTAGTGTCCATAGGACCGACACATTTGAGGAGGGGATAAGAAAAGAATTTCTTGTATAACTGCCCATTCAACAATACAAACTTGGGGGCCCTCCATTTGAGTAGCTTGGCTTCTACATGATCAGTGGAGAGAGTGTCATCGGTAAGATAGCGGATGTAAGCATCCGTCCATGTTAACTACTATGCGACTGGTAGAACCTCTTCCACTGTGTCAATACTCAGGAGCTCCAGGTGCTCAACATATGCTCTCCCTATTGTGTTATCTGTCGAAGTAGCTAGCCATGACAAAGTGTCGGCTCTGGCGTTTTTGCCCTTGGGGATATAACTGATAGTGAAATAAGCTAATGAGAAGGTCAGCGACTTGACCTTATTTAGATATCAAGATATAATGGGGTCTCGAGCTTCATACTCCCCGGTAATTTGTTCGAAGATGAGCTGGAAGTCAATGAAGGCCCTGAGATGCTTTACTTCGAACTCCTATGCGAGCTTAATTCCGGCCAATAAAGCCTCATACTCGGTTTAATTATTTGTAGCTTTAAAGAAAAATCGAAGAGCGTGCTCCAACATTACGCCCTTCGGATTTGGAAGAATAAGACCAACCCCGCTTCCTGGAGAATTGGAGTCGCCATCAACATGAAGAATCCAGATCTTCGCCATATCCTCACCAGCATCTGAACATATCATTGGGAAGTCCTTAGGTTGCTCTTCCGTCCAGGTGCATTCCACTAGAAAGTTTGCCAGCACCTAGGACTTCAGGGCAGATCGGAATTGAAATGAAAGATCGAATTCTCTCAATTTGATTGCCCATTTAGCTAGCCGACCAGAAGTGTCAGGGCGAGCTAGAACAGCTCTAAGAGGCTGGTCTGTGAGTACCACGATCGGATGGAGCTTTGAAGTATGGCCTGAGATGCTGAACGGAGATGATTAGAGCAAAAATAATTTTTTCGGTTCTGAAATACTTGACCTCTGCATCATGGAGTATTTTGCTTGTATAGTAGACTGGCTTCTATGCTCCGTCGAGGTCAAAGCGTACCAAAACAGAGCTAACCACTTTTGGGGAAGTAGCAAGATAAAGGAAGAGCTTTTTCCCTTCTTTTGATTTTGACAGTAATGGCGGTGTGAATAAAAACTCCTTCAACTCCTCAAAGGCTTTCTGGCAGTTCTCCGTCTACTCGAAGTCGTTTACCTTACATAGAGCTTTGAAGAAGGGCAGACATCTTTCTACTGATATTGACAAGAACCGGCTTAGAGCGGCCACTCTTTCGATGAGCCGCTGCACCTTCATTTTATTAATTGGTTGTCTTATGTTAAGAATAGCTTGTATCTTCTCTAGATTAGCCTCAATTCCCCGCTGGGTCATTAGAAAGCCCAACAATTTCTCGGTAGTGACCCCAAATGCACACTTACGGGGGTTGAGCCTCATTTGATGGCGCCGAAGGTTATTAAATATTTCTTCCAAGTCAGCAACATGATTAGCGATGCAGGTGCTCTTAGTTAGCATATCATCTACATACACCTCCATGTTGCGCCTAATCTGATCTTTAAAAGCCTTATTCATCAATCTCTGATAAGTAGCCCCTGCGTTCTTCAACCCAAAGGTTATCACCCTGTAATAGTAGGTGCCCTTCTCGATAATGAAGAAGGTATTTTCTTCATCCGTCGGGTCCATCTTTATTTGGTTGTATCCAGAGAAAGCATCCATAAAGCTGATGAGCTCATGGCTGGATGTGAAGTCTACCAATTGATCAATCCACGACAGTGAAAAATTGTCTTTAAGACATGCTTTATTGAGATCGATAAAGTCGATGCAGATTCTCCAACCTTTGCTAGCCTTTCGTACCATCACGACATTGGCTAACCAATCCGAGTATTGTGCTTCCCGAATATGGCCGGTAGTAAGCAGCTTGTTGACCTCCTCATCGATGGACCTCTGCCGCTCGGGGGCAAAGCTTCTCTTCTTTTGGCAAATAGGTCAGTACTTCGGATCAATGTTAAGCTTGTGAGTAATTACCTCCGAAGGAATACCAGGTATGTCCAAGGTTGACCAGGCGAAGACATCTGAGTTCGCCCACAAGAAAGTAAGGAGTTGATTCTTCATCTCCAGAGAAAGAAGCTCGCCAATTTGTACAGTCTTCATCGAGTCGTCTTCCAGCGGGTAGGATAGCAAGTGCTCAGCTGGCTCTCCCTTCTTTCAATTCTTTGGGATCAAGCAACACTGAAGCCGATGGAATCACCTCTTGGGGGCTGTGGGCCATACGATAGCATAATTGCACTGGATTTTGCTCCTCCCGCATCTCGCCGACTCCCCACTGGTAGGGAATCTCACGAGCAGGTGTCTAGTAAATATCACTGCATCCCAGAGGTTTAAGCATGATCGGCCGAGTATGGCGTTGTAAGCCAGGGGCACTCGGGCCACTAAGAATCTCATCAGGATAGTGCTTTGGCACGACGGTATCCTGCCATAACCGGCAGGGTAATTTCACCCTCGACTTTCACTGAATCTCTATGAAACTGACGAAAGGCATTGACACTGATTGGAGAGAACTGGAAGATAAATTCATCCGAACAAATGCATCATAAGTAAAGATGTCCGCATAGCTTCCACTATCCACTAGAATTCTTTTTGCAGGATGTTTAACAATTGTCATAAAGACGACAACGCTATCATCATTCAAATTGCCCTCCCCCCTCCCCCCGCTAATTCCCCTTCAAAGAAGGGGATTACATTTTCTATTCCCTCCTCACCCCCTCAATCTTTTAAAAGGTGCAGCCACCCCCAGGAAAGCATGCCTATCGTCCATTCTGTCGAAGCATTATCGACATTGGCCTGAGCAGACGAAGGTCCCATTAGAGCTAGGACGGCCGAAGGTCCTCTCTTCTGAATAAACTTTCTGAGGTAGCCCTGCTGGATAAGCTCCTCAATGGCATGCTTCAGATTACGGCAATCTTCAGTATCATGGCCATAGTCTCTGTGAGAGCGGCAATAACGACTCTGATCACGAGTGACGTCCATCCTTAGTAGGGGAGAACGCCGGAGATAAGGCTCGCTTTTGATCTTCATAAGGATATGAGACCTGGGGGCGAGGAGAGGTGTGAAGTTCTCTTCTCTAGGGGCGAAGTTCTGCGTTGATTATCTGACCGGCGTGGGGGCTCAGGCTTCTTGGGAGGAGGTCCGCTTGGCTCCGCGCAGACCGATTTATTGCTGGACCCTCTTTCAGTGTCCCTTCGAGTAAAATCAGCTTCATCGACACGAATATATTTATGCGCAAGACTTAGAAGCTCAACATAAGAACTGGAAGGTCTTTTGTCCAAAGAATAGATGAAGCGGGAGGGATGGAGTCTTTGCTTCAGGGCCAGAGTGGCCACAACATCGTCGAGATGATAGACCTCAAGGGCTGTCGTCTTGAACCGGACCACAAAATCCTTCAAAAGTTCTCCTTCCTTCTGCTGAACGAAGAACAAACTATTCACTACTCGGGGGATCTTCTGATAGGCATCGAAATGTTCTAAGAAAGTTTTTTTTTCAACTATCGAAAGGAGTCGATGCTGCACGGGAGTAAACGAGAATACTAAGCACGCGCAGCCTTTCGAAGGGCGTTGAGAAAAGCAATACATAGGAGGCCATCAGTCGCCCCCTGAACCTACATGAGAGCTTTATAACTCTCCAGGTGGTTAAGTGGATCCATGGTACCATCATAAGGATCCAACTAGGGAAGACGGAACCTGTGAGAGACAAGCTCCTCCATAATCTGGCAAGTGATGGGTGGACGGTTATCATAATCCACCCCTGGTTGGTTATTGAGCTTCTAGCTAAGCTCTTCCAACCACCGGTCCTGCTCCTCTAAGTGCCTTTCCATCTAGCGATTGAGGTCCCCGCTCGTTGATTCAGAAGACGAGAAAGGAAAGCAATGGCGCTAGTGGTGGCATACCCGCCTGGCTCCTTTCTCCGTCGATGTTTGGAGGAGGAGCTACTCGAGCGGCAGATATGAGACCACGACCTCTTGGAGGTTTCCTGGTGGTGGTACCTAGATGGAGCATAACGGTGGTGATGCTCCTTCGGAAAGGATCTTCTGTAGATGGATTGTTGACTGGCCAGGATGGCTGTTACAAGTGGTATGGGATGCCCGGGCAGCTGTTGAACAGCCACGGATTGTTGCCCTTGCAAATCACGAACTGCCCCAACAAGAGCTTGAACTTGCTGGGTAAGGGTGGCCTGTTGTTCATGTGGAGTTGACAAAACCAGTGGCAAGGAAAGAACAGGGGGATTAGCCTTCGGTTGCTTAGTATGATGGAATGCCCCCTAGTATAACTGGCAGAAGCCTTCTGAATATGTGTCACCACCATTGTTATTCAAGAGAGGGCAAGCTTGTAGCTCAGAGTTACATAGCTATCCTTCTACTCCTCCCTTCTTGGCGCGCCAATCTAATGATGCCTGATCACCTTGAGCTGACGTTCTTGAGCGTCAGTGGATGTGCCGTGAGTTTGCTGAAGAAGCTTCACCTCGGCGCCGAGATATGCAAAAAGTCCGAGGATCGAATATTCCGGCAAGGATCCTCCGACACTAAAGTCAGTGATCAGAATCACAACCGTAAGCTTGAAGAAGCTCAAGAGAGAATTAGAGATGAAGAAAGATGCTTGTTTGAGTGCTTGAGTGTTCATACCTCGGTCAGGGATCCCTCTTACCTATTTTATTGATACTTGGGGTCTGTGTTACTTGCTTCGAAAGTTTTGGAATCTCATGATGAACCACGACTTTGTGAATGAATGTCAGAATTATTGCGATTTATTCCATCTGAACCGAGTGATTGGTATTTCGTAGTAGATGATCACCTTTTGGGGTTCACTGGCCAAAGTCATTAATACTTCATAATGGATTATGACTTCTTAAGCTTGTGTCGGAACCAATGGAGTTTGTCTTATTAGACATATATGAATCAGAGATGATTAGTGGGCTTGGCCTTGTCAGAAGTGAAGGCTTGCTTGGGAAGCTGAAGTTAATCTTGGAAATAAAATAAGATAAGGCCTGGGGCCGCCTTGGGACCGCTTATGAGTCGGGGCCGCCTTGGGGCCGCTTATGAGTCAGGGCTGCCTACGAGCCGGGGCCGCTTATGAACTGGCCGCCTAGGAGCCGGGACCACCTTGGGGCCGCTTATGAGTTGGGACCGCCTAGGAGTCGGACCACCTAGCCGGGGCCACCTATGAGCGAGGCGGCTTTGGGGTCGTTTATGAGTTGGGGCCGCCTTAAGGCCACTTATGAACATAGGCCGCCTAGAGCCGAGGCCGCCTTGGACCGCTTATGAACTGGAGCCGCCTTGGAGCCACTGGTATTCAAACGGCTCCCGTCATTGAGTAATTTTGGCCGTTAACTTACACGTGGCTTTTATCAGCCACATCACCGATATGGCTGCATCTCATATGCTGCTCGTTTTGGATTACATTTCATTATCATAAACCTATTCGTATTGAAATTAAAACTTCACTCAAAATAGAGATGCAGCTCATTTTGGATTACATTTCATTATCATAAACCTTATTCGTATTGAAATGAAAACTTCACTCAAAATAGAATTGAAATGAAAAACATAGGGAGTTGCACTGGATGACTTAACAAGAATACTGATGATTCCAAGATTGTTACAGAAATCAAGTCATGAAGACATCTTTGTTATCAAGCCTGCCAAGTATCATATAGTTTCTGGATGATGTATTATAGTTGCATGAGGAATGTGGCTTTAGAAACCTCAAACTATTCTTGCCTAATGATCTAATCTAGGTGGAAATTAGTCTGGAAGAATTTTTCTCAAAAGATATTCTTGCTCCACAGTTCCAACTGTTTTCACTGATCTACTATAGTTGAACCTGTTGTCATTCACATATGTTCTCTCATATGAAATGACTCGACAAATGCAAATAACTTATAGGAACAATTAGTTCCATCTAGACCAGAAGCAATGTGCTAAAGCTTGTACTAATAATTTTTCTTTGTACTAGTTTAGATTTTTCTAATTGTCATGGTGAAATAAACCAATAAAAAATTCCTCCTTTGCTCTTCCACACAAAGAACAGAGATAGACTGAGATGGAAACATCCACAGATGCTTAGAAAAAGCCATAAATGGAGGGACTGGAAGAGGATTTCAAAAGGAAGCAGGACCATTAGTCAAAACAAAGTTGCATGAAAAAGGTGTGGAATAAACACAACTGATGTGGTGAAACAAATGAAAAATGAAAGGTGAAATGTGACCCCTAGGTCAGTCTTCGATAAGGGAATAGCATTTACACGGCATGTGGAATGGATGGGATCAAAAAGAAAGCACCGTCTACTTTGCATTGCCTTAAGTTGCCTTGTACTGGAGCAGATGGAATTGACTGAATACATCATTAAAAAATCATTATTTGATTGAATTGTTTGATTTTCTCCAATGATGTTTCATCTAAAATGTTCAAAGTGAACCTATCAATACATCACAATCAGTTAAATTATTTTCTGCACCTTCTACAACTGAGTAATACAGCTTATGCAACAGTTCACATGTGGACTCAAAATGGCCTTAGAATCATGATCCAAAAGAATGAGATGAAGGTCCAATGAAGGTCCCCTGAAGCATCATCATACACACAAAAAAGAGCCAAATGGCACTGTTTATAGAGTCAATGTCTTGGTTATAATGTTTTCAGATAGTGTCTAGATATTCTAACAATTGATACACAGATATAACTAGAATAACATACAGAGTATGAAGATGCCATACACCAAATAGGTTCAAATCTATCAAAGAAAAACGTGAAGCACTTGACTACAATATGTGGCACGTCAACTGGGTTTCTTAACAGAGAACCAAAACAAAAACAGCTTTCAATTTTATATGCAATTAAATGAAGATATTTCCATAATACATCTCCAATTTTTCAAATTACCATTATAAAACCTTTGAGGTTTTAGATTTAAACTTAGTGGCTATAACTCAGCATAAAACAAAAGACAGTGTCCAGCCTATAAGATTTAGATTCTATCATGATCCCAGCCAGTGGATTCCAAGGTCTTTAGTCATCAAGCATGCAACTCAGTTTTATCATCTAGAAATGTGTAAGTAATGACAGTCAATAGTTGCCTGCACCATGTTCTAGATAAACATTAGCAGCACCATTCATTTGAACCACGCCGTTCCTTGAATCCAACAGCCAATATCAACATCTTGAATTAGCAGCCAGCAGCAGAAGGTTTAGCAATACTGTCAGCTCAACATGTACGATGATGCAAACTGAATCAGAAATAACTGGCTGGTATATTTTCACCATCAATAGGAGTTCCACAACAAATAATACCAAAGACTTGGATTTTAAGAATCAGGGAGACAACAGAGGACCAACTTTGGAATTGATAGCATTTGATTCAGCTTGTAGATCCAACGTATCAGTGGAGAGCATCATTCCATTCTTGAAATCGTTGTTCCTGAAATCAGCATCACAGGTCTGGTGCATAAAAACTTCTATCTAAATTACTCAGTTTGTATTCCATTCTCATTTCCATCTCGGTTTTCGCATCTTTGCCAATGTCAACTTTGACCTCAAAACAGCATAAAAATAAACCTAAGAATTTCTTATATATCACAAGGTTTACATTTTGGTCTATTATAGCTATTTCAGCTACACACATTCAAGTTTCTATCTACTACTTGACCCACTTTTGCACTGGATACAATCAGCACCAAACCCATGACAAATTCTACACATTATTCAATCTTACCATCTTCTATCCACACTTTTAAACTCGTAACAGAGTGACCTTCTGGTGATCGATAGTACTAGCTCCATACCTTCTAGTCAGCTTAACCTAACCTAGATCCATACAGCGTGTTTAGTTGGCAGGAAGTGGAAGTCGTAGATTTGGTTTTGTCCAATGTATTTGGTTCAGCAGAAGAGGCGATAAGATCAAACATCGAGATCCAAAATCATCTAAAATCAAAGAAAAAAGTTGAAAAAACCAAAAAAATGTGAAAGGCTAAGTAAGACCACCTCATAATTCATAATAAACCAAAACTGTCTTCCTTTTGGCACTGCGAAATTCTCACCCCGTTTGGACTACAAAATTCAGTCAACATACACCTAGCTTAAGTGGATTAATTACGTAAGCTCAAAGACTTTTTCCATGAAACTCTACTGAAATCACCTTTTCAGAACTAATCGTTAGACATTGCTCAAATGACCACCTCCTTCTCCAGAAATCAAAGTCATTATGAATCTAGTGCCCCAGATAAACACAATCTAATAAGGCAAATCCACCTCCAGAGTTCCAGACTTTGTGACTGCCCATGCAAACACGGAATTTTAACCTTCAAAATCACCAGTACAAATGCCGTATAAAAGAGAGGAATTGCAAATGAAGACGAAGAAATTCCATTAGGGTGAGAAATGGTACAGTTTCGGGCATACAAACCCTAGTTGGTTGCTAATTCGGAACAAGGGAAACCATAGGCTCGGAATTCTATAATTCATTGTTTCATTACCTCCCTATTTCTTCTCCATCTTGGGAGAGGGAGATGGCAGTATCGGAAGGCGGCGGGAAACGTTCTTCTAGCTGGCCAGCTTCGCGGTCGACGGGGAGGGTTCTCTCCATGGCCGCCTGAGCCCGCTCGAGGTAGGGTTTGAAGCCCACCTGGAAGGAGAGGTAGCCGAACGCTACGGTCCCCACCACCACCAGCCCGGACCTCATCGCGTTCTGCCGCGCTCGGCTGGCCCCTCTCTCCATCTCTCCTCTCTGTTCCGTCCCCCTGCGCGTATCGCGTCGCGGTGCGATGAACTGGGAGGCAAGCGTCCCCACTGACCACCAAACCGGATTGACGTCGGCCCAGATTTCTCAACCGGTCGAGATGATTCAACTCTAGAGAGGAAAAGCTGAAAACGGTTGGGTCGGGGAAATCAAACACCCCCAAACGGTTAATAAGAAAAGTCCTTATACATATACACCGTTTTGACGAAGCATACCTACAATAAGCGCGATGAATTATTTATGCATAAACTCGCATCAAAGGCTGCTCTAAGGTAGTATTTGAAATAAAAGATAAGAAGTGATATCTCTTCTTATTCTTAAAAGTCATAACTATAAGGGATAGTTAGGAATAAAGTTAACCAAATGGATAATCCATGGTTAATCATGATTAACCATGGACATCCCTTCAATTTATTCCCTAGAAAATGTAGGAATAACTGGTTATCCCTCCAAATAAGAGTAAAAAAAAGTTATCCTATGATTTATCTTTTTGCATTTGATATGATCAATGGGATAGCCAAGGGATATCCCTAGGGATAGCCAGGGGACAAACTCTATCCCGTACACTTATCCATGGATAATATTTTTTCTATCAAACACTACCTAAGTCTCACATAACTGACACGTGAGCTTATGCACGAATAAACCATCGCGCTTGATACAATCAAGCTACACCAATCAATATATCAAGACTTTTTTCAATTAATAACATCATTATAGGCTCAACCTTTCTTTTGTATACTAATTTTAAAATATAAAAAAATAAAAATCTAAAATACGTCATATGAATCCTCATGCCAACAACTTTTAGCAGCTTCACCCCATATTTATTTTTTTAAAGAATAGTTCTATTTTTATTTTTATCTTAATAAAAAATAAAAATATTTATTAAAATATATTTGGTGTATAAAAATAAAAATAGTTTTATAAAAAATATAATTATAAAATAATGAAAAATTGAAAATAATTTAAAGATGAATAAAAAAATGAAGATAGTAAACTTCAAAAATAAAAGATGATGGTATTTCTTTTATTTTTTTACTTGTACTTTTAAAATATTATTTATAATGATAATAAAAATTAATGCTTATCATATGCATTTTTTTTGAGATCAAAAATATAAAGTAAATGCTATTGTTATAAAAAAAATTTAATAGAGCATAGTCGAGGAAGCAGATTCATATAGGTGATCCCATATCGTTGGAAAAGACTTAGATGAGTTAAGTTGAGTAAAAAAATATATTTTTAAAAATGAAATGCTGCTTGAACTTTTTTAGCTTATGACCATATTTTTATCATTAAAAATCAAACTCATGACACGCTTCAAGAAAGTGAAAGTGTCTAATCTCACATGAATCATTACTATACTACTTAATTTCAAGATTAGCTTGTTTTGATTTTAGAATATTTGATTTTGCATTGCTAAATAGCAATGCAAACAAAATTTAATAATAATTTAATGTTAAATTAGGAATGATTAATATTAGCAATATAAATTTTGTTGCTAACTAATCGCTACAAAACAACAGTATCGTTAATAATGATACCATGAAGTCTTTGCTAATTAGCGATGCTTATAGCCATCTTAGCAATGCGAAATCGGTTTCTTGTTGCAGGTCTCATATATTTGAAACCTTTTTTTTTTTTTACATTTGGTTTTGGTTAGGATCTGGAGCTAAGGTCCAGCGCTATGGATCAGCCCATCATGAGCTCTAGATGTGAATACCTTGGCTTTCTCTTCTCTTCGTTCTTCTCTCCATCTCTGCCTCTGGATTCGTTTTGGCTCAGGTAATCTTCTAATCTTCTTGTTATTTTCTTTTAATTGGCTTTTAGATAGATAATCTATGGATTTCATCCATTTCTTTTAAATTATTAGGAATTGGAGATGGAGAATGGGAGCGAGGAGACATCAGCCGAGTCGGTGAGATCCTTGGATTGCCAAACATAAGTGAGAATATACTCTCTTTTTTCTATTCTGCTTCCGTTTCTGGAAAATTTACAAGAATTGTAGCTTTTTTTTCATATTAAAATCATTTGTTCTAATTTTTGTGACAGATGTTTCTGCACTCTTATAGGAAGGATGCCACAAGCGGAGTGTTGACTTTTGACGTTTGAAAAGTTTAAAAAAAAAAAACTTTAAAGGACCCATGCGAACATTTCTCTGAACACTCGTTAGCGAAGGGTTTAACTTTTTGCAAAACGCTCGAGCATGTTCTGATTTTTCCTCCATTAACAAGATCTAACAGTCAAAAAAATATATATATATATATATATATATATATATATATATATGCTAAAAAAACAAGAGAAGTAAGGGATTCAAATCCTAAAAGCTTTATTTTATTATTTTAGATTTGTCTTGGAGTTCTGCATCTCAACAAGCTACTGGTAAAAGGTTTTTATTTAATTATTTTTATATTTTTTTGGCATATGAAGTTTCATTGGGTTTGCACTCCATTCGATCTGCTCGTGGTAGGGGGATCGGATCGAGCCGGATCGTTGTACCTTAAGAACAAATCGCCAACAACCCGTACGAGGGGGCGAAAACTTATCCTTAGGACAATGTCTAACATGCTTCGACCAGTTAGATTCCTTTTATATTTAGTTTATATTTTGAATTAAAATTTTTAGATTAATTTTCTAGAAAAAGATTTTTGCAAAATCAAAAAATATTTTTTTAATAGCTAAGGACAAATTTTTCTATCATTAGAAAGTGCTAGATTTTATTATAAGTAATTTTAAAAAAATCTTATTTTTGAATCTATGCAGAAGCCTTAGAATTTATTTAAAAAAAGTGTTTTAATTTAAAATTTAAAATTCAAAATTAAATTTTGAAATTCAAATTTTGAAATTTAAAATTAAAAAAAAATTAAAACTCAAATTAAAATTGAATTATTTGAGTTAATTCTTGCTTAGTGGTTATATTATTATTGTAAGTAGTTTCTAGATTTAATTCTTTTGAATTTAAATTTAAAATCTAAATATCTAAAAAATTACTAATTTAAAAAATTTAAATTATAAGGCTAAACCTTCAATTTTTTTGGTTGTGCAGAATGCATTAAGCAACCAACTTACTCAAAATTGGTTCTAATGATCTTAGTACAATCAAACATGAAAAATTTAATGGATCATTTTTTAGGAGATGGCAAAGCCAAGTGAAATACTGGCTTACCACTTTAGGCCTATTTTCTGCCATAAAATTACTAGATCTCAAATCCAATACTCAACAAGGTTCTTCTAGTATAGTTGATGATACTTCCTCTTCATCAATATCAAAAACACCCCAAGAAATAGATTTTCATTATAGACATAGAATTTTAAGTGTTATATCTGATAATCTTTATGATATCTACCTTTTCACTAAAACTGCTAAGGAACTTTGGGATGCCCTTGAGGCTGAATATGGGATGGTTGATGCTGGTGTAGATCGATTCACCATCTCAAAATTTTGAAAGTACATAATGGTAGATTTCAAACCTATTAATATTCAAATTCATGAATTCCAAGATTTTCTTAGAAAGTCTGAGTTGACTGGCTGTAGTTTTTTCTGAAAACTATAAGGTCCAAGCCTTAGTAGATGCCCTTCTACCTTCTTGGTCATCCTTTACTCGAGAGCTAAGCCATAAGCAAGGTAGCTTGACCTAACAGAAGTGATTAACTCTATTAGGATTGAAGAAGAACACCGGCTTAAGCTCAATCAAAATCAAAAGACCGACCTTGGACCTAAAATCCATCTAACCGAGTCAAATCCAACTCCTAATCAATTCAAACCCAAGGGAAAGAATTTTAAGAAGAGAAAATTCCAATCTAAATCCAACCAATCATACAAACCTCCTCATAACCAACTATTGAGGGGTAAAATCGCCATTGCATAAATAATCATGCAAGGAGTTAGGGTCAACCCTAACTCCCACGTATGGAACAATACCCGCTAGAGACAAGTCAGCCTCAGTAGATCGGGGCACCTTAGCCCCTCACCAAGCCAAGGATTCCTAAGGCACGGGCCATATCTCTTGGCTTAAGCCGAGCCATATCATCTCTCGGCCTCAGCCGAGCCATATCGTCTCTCGGCCTCAGCCGAGCTATATCATCATTTCTCGGCATAAGCCGAGCCATCCTTATCTCTCGGCCTCAGCCGAACTATCCGACTGTGCCTCGCCAGCCGAGTTATTATTATGCCCCGGCTAGACCCGGGCACTTAAGAACCTATGTGGAATTCGGCGCGGGAGAGTTCAAATTCGTAAGATTCCAAACAGAAATCATATCTGAGAGTGGCCTAGAGCTTGGAGCCTACATACTCACCAAATCTCGAGACATCAACCAGCTCTCCCAGCCGTCGATCCTCTAACCAACAATATGTGAATCTTACTGACCTCGTAACAAACTGGATTCAGATCCTAACGACTTTTGGACCCATGACGCCCCAGGGAATCAGGTGATCCTCTATAAATAGAGTCATCTCCCGGCTCCTCAGGTATGCGCACTGGCTCACTGGCACACTCTCCTTCTACCTCTGCTCACCCCTTTCCGCCATTAGCGTTCTGCTCAGATCTCTCAAAAGGCCACCCCTAGAGAGACTCTTCAGCGAGAGCCTTCTCCTCTCGTTTATTGATTGTCGATCCCCGTTGACTTGAGTATCGGAGGGTCTTCCGTGGAGGGCCACCCCCAACGCCTCTCGCGTGAGGACTGTTTTGCAGGTCTGCTCAGGAGAGAGCCCGATCGCGCCCGAGTCGGAGGACAGATCTCAGCAGCAACAAATTGGCGCTAGAGGAAGAGCCCTTAAGTCCCATAAACTTGTGATCCAAGAGACAAGGATCTTGATCTGAAAGAGAACTCCTCCCATGGCCAACCGAAGAAAGGCTACCTCTGAAGCCCGGGATCAGGTCGCCTCCCAAAGACCTGATTTGATGAGCAGAGTAGCGCCGCCGCCACCGCCAGTTGAGACTTCATCGCCACCAGCGGCCCCAGTGACCCAGGACCAGTTTGCCTCACTGGTCTAGCAAGTCCAAGCCCTGGCCCACCTGATCCAGGGATGCTTCGAAGCCCCCCGTCCGGCTGCACCCGTCCCGCATCCTCCTGAGCAGAATGCGGCCCCCGCTCATCCAACGATCTCTTCTTCCGGCCTGCATGGGGTTGTAGACCCCCCTCGCCGCCCTAAGGAAGCTGAGCCAGCCCCCCAAGAGGGCCATGGCAAGGATCTTCCCCGATCTCGGCGGGCCTGATCCCTCTCTTCGGTGTTCTCTCACCACGACTCGACGCCGTCTCATTTCTCTCCTCGCCCGGCCCCTCCTGTTGTGCCTGAGGAGATCCGCCAATAACTTCGGGAGATGCGCCAGAAGTTAGATGCCGCCAAGCATGCCCATCCGCTCCACCATCAGACGGAGCAGGGCATTCCCTTCTCCAAGGGAATCATGGAGGAAGTGATTCCCTCCCACGTCAAGCTGCCCGCCATCAAGCCCTACCATGGAGCCTCTGATCCCGACAACCACCTTAGCAGTTTCTGATCGATCATGATGTTCCACGGGGCATCAGATGCGATCCTCTATCGTGCCTTCCCTTCCAGCCTCAGGGGATCCGCTCGAACCTGGTTCAATGCATTGAAACTAAGTTCCGTTAGTTCATTCAACGAGCTGAGCCGCCTCTTCATCAGCCAGTTCATCAGCAGCCATCGTCACCGGCGGAGATCTGACTCCCTCTCTGAGGTCAAGCAGAGAGAGGGGGAGTCCTTGAAAAAATATCTCGGTCATTTTAACACGGCCATGTTGGAAGTGGACCACCTTAATCATGAGGTGGCCATGTCTGCCCTAGCAAGTGGAGTATTGAAGGAGAGTGACTTTTACCTGGCGTTGGAGGTCAGCTACCCTCAGAACCTCTCCAACATGATGGCTTTGGCAGACAAATATGCCATAGTCGAAGAATCGCGGAGAGCTGCCCGCATTGAGCTGACAAGGAAAAAGGAGCCCAAGGGCTCGGACAAGCACCGATCCGCCCGCTAGCCAAGCCTGCCTCGCCGCCAAAGGGTTCCTCCGCCGTCGCTGAGGAATCGCACCCGGAGCCCACCAAGGAGGTTCAACCGATTCACTCCGCTCACTGCCCCAAGGGCGGAGATCCTCATGGCAATAGAGCGCCAGCTCCCCCGACCACCTCCTCTTCGAGGGAATGCTGCCCGGAGAGACCCCGCCAAATATTGCCGCTACCACCGGGACCATGGCCACGACACCGATGAGTGCTGGTAGCTGAAGAATGAAATTGAGAGGCTCATCCAGCGGGTAGGCTGGATCAGTTCAGGAGAGCACCTGAGCCAAGAAACGGAGGTGATCGTCAACCTGAGCCTCAGCAACCTCCTCCTTTGAATCCTCCGGTCGCCGGCCACATCAATGTGATTGAGGCAGTTGGTAGCCCATCGAGCTGGCGGGATGATGAAGAAGGTTCAGCACCAAAGAAAGCGCGGACAAATGAGCTCTCCTTCTCTGACAGTGACCTCCGGAAGATACAGTTCCCGCATGATGATGCGTTGGTTGTATCCCTTAATCTGAACAACTATGATGTAGACCGAATCCTTATTGATAGTGGGAGCTCTGTCAATGTTTTATATCTCGATGTGTTTGTAAAGATGAAACTGCTTATGGAGAATCTTCGAACCGTGGACTCCACCCTAATGGGGTTCACCGGTGATGTAATCACCCCCGAGGGGTCGTGACCTTGACGGTCCGTGCGGGGACTTGGCCTTGCGTTGCCACAATCCACACATATTTTCTGGTGACCAAGCTTCGGTCGCCCTACAATGCAATTTTTGGGAGACCTGGCCTAATTTCCCTTAGAGCCACCATCTCCATCCTGCACCTAGCAATGAAGTTCCCTACCAGATGGGGAGTGGGAGTAATCCGAGGAAACCAAGCTGTAGCTCGGCAGTGCTTAGTCACTAGCCTGCAATCCAAATTGCCTGAGGTTGATGGACTGGATGCTCGGGAGGACTTTGCCGAGCAATGAGGAGAACCAGCCGAAGAGCAGAAGGAGGTACCGCTGGACGAAGCTCGGCCCGATCGAACCATAAGGATCGGGTCGCTACTGAAGGGGAAGCCCCGGCTGGAGCTGACGACTTTCTCTGAAGGAATGATGATGTCTTCACTTGGTCAGCCTCTGACATGCCTGGGATCAGCCCAAACGTCCTCGTCCACCGTCTTAATGCGGACGAGATGCCCCGGTCCATGAAGCAAAAGAAAAGGAGCTTCGCCCCTGACCGACAGAAGGTGATTGAAGAGGAAGTTGACAAGCTCATCAAGGCAAACTTCATTCGAGAGGTAAATTATCTGAGCTGGCTGTCCAATGTTGTCATGGTGAAGAAGTCGAATAGTAAATGACGATCTGCATCAATTTCACCGACCTTAATAAAGCATGCCCAAAGAATAGTTTCCCTCTCCCTCGGATCGACTAGCTCGTGGATGCCACTTCCGGTCATCAGATGCTGACCTTCATGGACGCATACTCAGGCTACAACCAAATTCGGATGGCACCCGAGGATGAAGAAAAGACTGCCTTCATAACCGACCGAGGTACTTATTGTTATCGTGTTATGCCCTTTGGTCTGAAAAATGCAGGTGCCACTTACCAAAGGCTGGTAAACAAAGTCTTCAAGGAGAAAATCGGTCAGAACTATTGGGAATTATATCCTAAAGCCAATCATTTGATGATTGTGCTAATGTATATTGTATATAAATTGATATATTAATAAAAGTTATTTGATAGTTTATTCATTACAAGAACATCTTCTTAATACTCCTGATTGTAATGAAGCCCTCAGGATCTTCCTTCACGATAAAGGAGGATTTATCTTTGAAGGTCCTTAAAAGAGTTCGCGACCAAATGATATACTATGACAGGGCTATAGTACTATCAATTATAGGACGTTGTATATCATATTTGTTGGTTGTCCTCTTAACCAAGGAGTGTAGAGACACTAGTATGACATACAGGTGAAAGTGTAGGAGTACATTTCACCGAACGTGACTCATTTTCGGATACTCTACTATCAAGAGTTAATCCGAGAAGATATAGGTATAAGTATCCTTTAGATCTGAAGATCACAACCAGTGGCTTACAAGCAACTCATTGTACTTAGGTGTCGGACCACCTGGATTTCTAATCCAGCTACGAAAGGTTACTGGTGCAGTCAAGTACTTGTGGTAGTCAGTTATGGATCAAGATGGAATTTGACCTATCCCATTAAAAGGAGAAAAGCTTGTGTTTCAATTTAGCAAGACCTTGGCCAAGGCACTTCATGTGAAAGTCACATGATCACTAAAATTGAAATCACTTTATGGATTTGCTATTTAGAGTTGACAGGCTCTTAAGCCATCCTTAGCATTTGTGGTCAAGAGGATGAATTATACGGTAACTGTTTCTTAGGGTTTTTGGAGTTTGCTCGGCAACTCTTCGACCTATCCGAACGTTGGGTTCCATTGCTAGATGGGCACATTGATTAGTATAGAAAGTTATTTTTATGCTACCGGCTTAGGTTCGAACCTAGAGAGTCACACGCATAGAAGTTTCCTAGGATGATCTGTTTGCTGATCAACAATTGAGAATCGTATATGATTTAATTAATCAATTTGATTGATTGAATTATCTCAATTGGGTTAAGTACAATTGAATAAGATTCAATTTGGTTTAAGTCTATTAGAAGGACTAGTCAATTTCAAATATTGATTTAAAATTAGACTTGATTTAGATTTAAATAGATTCAGGACTAGCCAAATTTGATTTGGGCTAGGACCATGATCTATGTGGGTTCAGTCCAATAAATTCAGATTAGCTTAAACCAAAAACTAAACCCAAACCTCTTGCATAAGTCTGAAAGATTAAATTCACATATAGAATTTAATGTCTTGCATTAATCTTCTCCAAACAATTCCGTCGAAATTCTAAAGTGTTAGAATTTATATCGAATAAATGCGCCTCTTTGTATTAACCAAGCGCTACGGTTCGACGACTCTTTGGTTTTTACCGAACGTCGGAATTAACCAAGCGCTACGGTTCGACGACCCTTTGGTTTTTTACCAAACGTCGGAATTAACCAAGCACTACGGTTCGACGTCTCTTTGGTTTTTGCCAAGCAGCAAAATTCTAAATGTTAGAATTTAATGGACTGGCTAAAAAGAGACTATAAATAGAGGACATCCCTCACCAGATTACACAGAAGAGAAAAACAATACACGATATGTCGTGAATTGATTTTCTAAAGAATTAGAATAGAAAATCCTGGTGATTTTGATGCTAACGAAAGTGTGGAGGATCCTAGAAGAAGAATTCAAGTGGGAGGATTCAAGATCAGCAAAGTCATTTTCTGCGAGCTAGCACTTCCGGGAATCCGATCATTCGAGGCTTCGCGTGGACGATACTAGAGGCCGGACGATTGAACGGCTGCAGAGCATAAAAGGATTTACCAATTGCCTTTAAGGTAAGTGATATGATCCCTAGATCTTAAGGCATGCTTCAAGATAAGAAGTATGACTTCTTGCCTTGAAGATCAAGACATGATCTTGATAGTTTTATTTATATGCATATTTTGGATCAATCGATCCTATATACAAGGCAAAGATATGATCTTGATGCATGTTAAATAGATTAGTATGTAATCTTTAAATTTCCGCATTGATAATTATTATCAATTTTTTTAAACATGCATGCCTCAAAGATTGTTTCTCCCTTCAGGAATATGGAGGTATATGTTGATGACATGCTGGTCAAAAGCAAAGAAGCATCCCAGCATATTGAGGATCTCTCTGAGAGCTTCGCAACACTTCGAAAATTGGATGAAGCTCAATCCAACAAAGTGCACCTTCGGCAATCATCTGGAGAGTCGATCTCTATGCCACAAGGTGCTGTGCCAGGGATATTATTAGCCCACCATGCAAAAGGATGCTGATGATCTCGTCCAAGCTTGTGACCCATGTCAGAGGCATTCCAACATCCAGAGGCTTCCCTCCGTCAGTTTGGTCCCTATTTCCTCCGTCTGGCCCTTTGCTAAGTGAGGGATGGATATTCTTGGCCCTTTTCCCCTTGCCACTAGACAGAGAAAGTTTTTGTTTGTCACCATTGACTACTTCACTAAATGGATGGAGGCCGAGGCAGCTGCCCAGATAACCGAAGCTCGGGCCAGAGACTTCGTATGGAGATCCATTATCTGTCGCTTCGGCCTTCCGCATACTATTATCATCGACAATGGCAAACAATTCGACAACCCAAAGTTCCGGGGTTTCTGCGAGGAGCATGGGATCTGCCACCGCCTTACGTCGGTAGGGCATCCACAAGCCAATGGAGAAGCCGAAGTAACTAACCAGACCCTGCTTCAAGGGATCAAAGCTCGGCTCGCCAAATCCCGAGGCAGATGGGCGGACGAACTTCATCACATCCTATGGGCCTACCGCACTACCTAGAGAATCCCCACCGGTGAGACCCCATTCCGGATGGCCTTTGGCACGGAAGCCATCATCCCTGTGGAGATAGGACTCCCTTCTCCACGCGTGGAGGGCTACTCGGAGGAAGCCAACGACGAGCAGCTCCGCACCAATCTTAACCTGACAGAAGAAATTAGAGAGAAAGCTCGAATCAGAGTAGCTGCTTACCAACAAAGAGTAGCTCATTATCACACCTCCAGAGTCAAAGGAAAATCCTTCTCACCCGGCGATCTTGTCCTCTGGAAAGCATCTATCTCCAAACCACTGGAGCAAGGAAAGCTGTCTCCTAACTGGGAAGGCCCCTATCAAGTAGCGGAAGTCATCGGACCTGGCACCTACAAGCTTTAGGATATGGGCAAAAAATCTATTCCCCGAACGTGGAATTCGGACAGTCTCCGTATATACCACCAATAGGGTACGCTTTCTATAGACTTGCCCTACTTACATCATTAACATCATGTTTCTATTATTCATGGCTCGATCGTTGCAATCATTCTTTTCGAAAAGTCATTATGAAAAATGGATGCTATTTGCCCATTCTCGGCATGACCGAACTATTTCCTTGAGTAGTAATGTCTCCGCACCATGGCTAGGCTAAGTCCCATTCAACAAAGACTCGGTATAGTCAAGCACCCCCAGTGCGGCCGGACCAGGCCGAGTGATCGACAAGACTTCGTTCGGATTCGGGCAGCTTACAAGCCCCGGCCGAACCCAAAAAATGACAAGCAAGCCCCGGCCGAACCCAAAAAATGACAAGACTTTATTCGGATTCGAGCAGCTTACAAGCCCCGACCGAACTCAAAAAACGACAAGACTTCATCCAGATTCGGGCAGCTTACAAGCCCTGGCCGGACCAAATGGCAAAGAAACTTCATCTAGATTCGGGCAGCTTACAAGCCCCGGCCGGACCAAATGGCAAAGAAACTTCATCCGGGTTCGGGCAGCTTACAAGCCCCGACCGGGTCAAACGGCGCGGAAGCCTCGGCTAAAGCCGGTGCATGTCTCTTACCAAAATCTTCGGCCAAACCGAGTGATATCTCCGTACCTTGGCAGGGCCAAGTAAAACACCGAAAAACCTTGGCAACAACCGAGCGATATTTTTAAAATCTCGGCAACAACCGAGCGATATCCTTAAACCTCGGCGACAACTGAGTGATATCCTTAAACCTCGGCGACAACCGAGCGTTGTTCTTAAACCTCGGCAATAGCGAGTGATACTCTGAAGCCCCGACTACAACCAAGTAATGTATTATCTGAAATCTCGGTCAAGTCAAATGACGTACTCACAAAACATTACCTGAAGCTCCGGCCTAGATAAGCAATCTCTCAAACACTCTGATGCAACTAAGACGTCCTATTATACTTCGGTAGAAGCAAGCAACCTTTTCTACTCAACAATTAAGACACTCAAGCTGTCTCTTTCCAAAGAAATACCTACTTCGTTCTACGAACGAGATCATGCTCACCACATGGGTTCACAAGACTGCCCAGGTCTACCTCTGACCCAAACAGGGACGAACGCTTTTCTCCACTTGGAACCAAATATCGGTCTTAGCAAAAACAAGGTAGCAAGAATGATGTCGAAATATGCTCTGACACAAAAAGCGTGTAGCAACTCTCAAACGTGATCCCATCAAAAAAGAAGCAGGTGCTAAAAGAAAAAAGAATGAAACTTTCTTTATTTCTTCATCAGTGAAAAAGAGTTACAACCTCCTGGGAGGCATTACAAGTGCATCACGGCACAGGAAATAAAAACGAGTAAATAGCTCGGCCGAACTGCTTCAGTCAGCTTCGGTTAATAATGATGTTTCGGCATCTGACCCAAAAGATTAGACAACTAATCAGCTCGCCCTGAGCCACTGGCTAAGGCCGATCCAGCCTCCCACGGGTCCTCTGGATTGACGAAGAGATCCAAGGACAAAAGAAGACCCATGGATGCTGATGCTGAGGATGCGTTCCCCCTAAGTGGGATGCCGGGCTGCTAGACACTGCCCGACCATGAAAGACAGGGTACGAGCAGACCGACACTGCTCTCAACTCCCTCTTCACAGGCAAAAGATCCCCCAGCCGGATGAGCTAAGGGAACTAGCCTGAGGGAGAACGAAAAGTCCGTGCATACTACGGGGGTGCATGTGCACTCCCTACCCTGCGACCCCATAGCAAGCCATAAAGGACATATAGGAAGCGCATATGTGCGCTCTCCATGTGATCTCTGCAGACCTCCATGCGCTCTTCATATGATCTCCGAAATTCCTCTCTTGAGGACGGTTTGCTCTTTAGCAACTTCTTCATCACCCCAGCTATCCAAGGGATCTCAACCCGCAAAAGGAAAGCTCATTCTCTTCCCTTTCAACCTAGGGGACACAGACATAATGAAAACTCTCATAACTCACGAAGAAGAAAGCCTTGTGAGATAGCCTAATGCGGCCCCCTTCTCCCATTTTATAGGCAAACGAACCGGGAGTGGCCATAAGAGCGGAAAGCCCTGAGATTCAAAATGCCCTGGCCACGCTACCACGTGGCATCCCAGGATGAAAAGAGCACCCCTCGAAGCGCGCCAAACGCGTTACCCATGCCATGACGCATGCCAGAAGATTTTCCTCTGATCCCAAATCAAAAGCCTTGAGTACAGGAAATCGACCGCCAGTCTTTAAGATACGGATAGGCATGGAAAATCACCCAACGAAAATGACATGCTCCAATGGTGAATAAGTGCTTATATCGCACGCTAAAAAGACCTACATTGGAAAAAGCCGATGGGATAGATGACTCCGGAAAATAGCGAGGCATCCTTTTGCAGCTTACAAAGCCATATTATCCATTTCGGCAAAAAGAAGGTCAACTCGCCGTGAAAAGATAAGGCACTGGCAGAGTAATAAAAAGGCGTAGAAGTCAAGTACTCCTCAATAAAATCACATTGATATCCCCTGCTCCGGCCCAACCGCCCATTATGTCTTGGCATAAACCGAAACATCGTCTTGTGCTTCAACTCAGAGCCAAGATCGCCTCCATACTTCAGGCTAAACCGAGGTATCTCCTCTCGGTTCAATATAACCGAGCGTTATGTTATGTTTTGATCCAGATCGAGATAGTTGCCCTTGCCTCAACAACTACGAAACACTCCTTATGCTTCGGCAAAGTCTGAGCATACGCAATGCTCTGGCTGGAACTTACGAGTTCCGTTTACCTCGATCAAAATGGGAATGCCGTGCTCTAGCCTCGCTAAGATTACTAGAGATTCCCCGGAAGGGTGTTTTGTTTCGTAAGACCCGACTGATAAAGAAGATGTTCCGGAGACGATAGCAGACACAAAAATTACAAAAATTCCTTTCATTCACCACAAAAAGAGACACAAAAGGAAAAGAAAAAGGTACATGAGCCCTCACAGGGACTTATCCTCTTCTCCAGGCGCCACTGAGCTTTCCCCGCGCTGTATAGCTGACCCGACCACTTATCGTTGGAGGGATGCCACCTGCCTCTCCAGCCGGCTATTGTCTTGGCAAAGGAGCTCAATCTCTCTTGTAGTAACGGCCAGATATTGCTCGGCCATCTTCCGGAGTTGTTCACGATCCGCGAATAGTGAGGCCAAAACTTCCCCATCGATGGTTATTGTGGTACGGCCCCAAAGGGCCCCCCTGCGGCTGCTAACCCCACTGCATGATGTCTTGGTCGATCGCCCCCCACCTCTGGAAGCTATCTCAGTATCTGAAAATCTGACGAGATCAGCTGAAAAGATGAGTAACGATGACGCTCCCCCACTCATTATTAAACTGCTCCTGACGGGTATCCTGATCGCCAGGACCATTAATTCTAACACTACTACCGCGGGATACGCCACGTGTCACTGCCTTAGCGGGCGCTCATGGGAAACGAAGAGTTCCGCTCCCTCATCGAAGAGGATCATTAATAACTTTGTGGCGCTCGGGATGCGCCCCCTTTCTTGGGACCAAACCCCCTCCATCCGAATTATGCTACTTGAGGCTATATTCCTTACGTCCGAACTTGCACGCCGGACCATCCAGTGCCTAGCCTGAGCATGCCAAACTTTGCTTTGGACAAACCAAATTGTCCTCATATCTAGATCCTAGTCCGAGCTATTCTTATACCTCAGCTTCGACTGAAACATTTACTTAAGTCCGAACTAAATCAGCCAAAGAGCGCGAACGAGTCATAACTTGTTCACAGTCGAAAGAAAAGCTTGAGACAAAAAAGACTGGCCAAAAGACAAACAAGTGGAGGCCAGAGACCCGTTTATTGGAAATTTCAATCAAATTACATATCTGAAAAGCAAAAGTACAAATGGTCCTCAAGGATCAGGAGCTGGGTCAGTTCCAGCAGTGTCCTCAACAACACTCGGAGAGGCTTGGCTCGTTTCGCTCACTTCAAAAGTCGTTGTTCCTTCGGCGGCAGGCTTGGAGTGTCCTTCGGGAGCTGCAGCCTCACTAAAACCCAAGATAACGTCAAGATCGATGTCTGAGATATCCTCGTACTCAGTTTCTTCAGCCCCTGAGGTGCAGGTCTCGAAGGGTTCGATGTCCAGAAAAGAGAGGTCCCATTCCGGATGCTCCCGAGATATTTTAGTTCGGACCTCCTCCTCGCCGAGCTGGAAAGCCTCGGCACAGGTTGCATCTTGTTCGCCCCGAAGTATGGTGAGATGCCTCTCAACCTCAGCAACTTGACCCCGAAGCAAGGTGACTCGCTCTTTAGCCTCAGTAACCTGCCCTTCGAGCTCCGAGCTCCTCCAATAACTCGACACTAGTTCTTCTTGTAGGCTTTCTAATTGACCTTGGCCCTCGAGCCTCGCCTTCTCCATCTGCCAACGTGGAATTAGTCAATGCAACAGTGAGCCGACGGAGAAAATTAAAAAGACTGGGTTATACCTCCTCCTTTTACCGAGATAATATCCTGATTAATTCTTCGACCTTGCGAAGGCCCTTAGCTTGTCGGCTCTAACATGCTCTATCATGTCCTTGAGGTCATTAATCCTCGACTGCCTACTGTTAACTTCTTCCCTGGACTGGGAGAGCTCATTGTCAAGCTTGGTCATCCTCTCCTGATGCCACTTGATCCTATCGTCCTTAGCGATAATGCAATGCTGCAGCTGCCGGACCTTCTCTTCTGACTCACCAAGCATTCTGTTCGCGCGATTCCTCTCCTCAGCAGCTTCTCTCCTCAACCTATCTTGACTTTCGTCAAACTGCTTCTTAGCAGTTTCCATTTCTTCAGTATGCCTGAATGTGGCCTGTGATAATTCCGAGCATACTTCGTCATACCTCGCCCTGAGCCCGTGTAGCTCCTTAACTTCGAGCCTTAATTTGGATGTGTCGTCGAGGGCGGCCCAATACAACCCCCTCACCATCGATAAGTTCTTATTGGTGGTGTCCAGGAGTCGTTCAAATTTGTCAGACGCCTCTGCTCGCAATCGGAGCTCGCTACTGACTCTCTTAGTCTGGATGCTGGCCGCTGTTGCCAGGCTCAAACGCCAACACAGTGCCCTATTGATCAGAGCACTCTGAAAAACAAAGCCCAAATAAGAAAGCACGATCAAGTTTGCCAGAAAACACCCGATACTCTGGAATAGCAACTCACCCAGGAGGTGTAAGACCTAGCTAACTCCATTAGGGTGAGATTGTCGATATTGGGGAGAAGATGAACGTCCTTCGCCACGTTCCGCTGACCAAACGTGGCGTCAATAAGATCCAAGTCCGCAAACTCATTCATCGAGGGACCAACGCTCGGATACAACGCCGACTTCATCAAAGCAGAAAATGCCTTCTCGATAGCCGGGTCCGAAGCACCAGGCAGCCCATCCGAGGAACCAGTCCGAGCAATCTCAGACTGAGAAGCTTTCAATCTCCTGGCCTCCTTCAGCAAAAGTCTGGCCTGTAATTCATCGGATACCTCGACCAACCCCGGTCTCAATGTTCCCAAGGCTTTAGCGGGGGAAATTTTAGCTGGAAGGTCATCGTCTCGTCCTTCTTCTTCACCCAAAGGTCCCTCTTCAATCACCGGCGCCTGCTCCTCCCCCGTGGACTCCACCGAAGCCTCAACTTGTTCACCAGCTCCTCTAGCCTCCTAAGAGAAAGCTCTCCAGCAGGAAACTCCTCCCGAACCTCCATTGCCTTTGGCCCAACGTCATCACCCTCTAACCCATCCGAGGAAGGCCCTTCAATGATAGGCTCACCCTGAACTTCCAACGGAGCCTCCTCCGGGCTATCCACTATCTCCACCACCAGAGGACAAGGGATCTTGGCAACCCTTTCTGAGTCCCCCTCTGATCTCCGCTCCTCCATCGCGGCTGTTGCTTCTTCCCTCAACGGAGAGAACCCCTCCCTCACCGCTGGCGCTCCCACGTCCTCTTTTCTATCCGCTATCTCCGGTGAGTGCTCTCCAGAAAGACGAACCTTCTTTTAGGCTTGCGTCTTTCGACTCTACTGGCCTCTCTCGGACGCTTTCCCAACTCTTTCCTTATGCGGCCCTCTAGCATAGATTTCTTGGCTGCAAGCGCAGTAAGCGAACAATCAGATCGAGGTATACTCGCTCGAATGAAATCAATGGAGGGGAGAAAGAAAGAGACTTACATTGCGGATCAATGGGGCTAAGCTCGGCAGCGAAAAGGGCTTCCTCCGATAGTAAGACATTGGCCAAGAGCATTCGACCGGCAAGAAAGACCCCTAGGTCCTCCCTCTCCTGTTCGGACACGGCTAGATGCGCTTCCACATCTCTAACAGGGTTTTCCCATCCCCGCGGGAAGCCAGAATCAATGTTTTCTTCGGCGATGAAGAATCGAACCTTCCATTCCTTTATGGACGACGGTTTATCCATGATCGCCCTGAATGACTTCCGATGTCCGATATATGACCATTCTGAGCTCCTCCCGGACATTAGTTGGTGACAAACACGGAATAGGGGCAGGGTAGCTATTACCTGAACCCTTTTGCACATCGAGATAAACCCCGATGATACTTCGCCAGCTATTGGGAGCCACCATTGTTGAGCAGATGTTGTAGAACCTCATGATCTCTTTTACTAAGGGATAAAGGGGAAACAGGAAGCCTATCTTCAGGCTATCTTCGTAAAGAAAGATCCCGCTCTTCAGCTCTTGCGAGACCCTATGATCGGGCTCCGGCTACCGCAACACGACATCTGAGGGAATGCCATACCTCTGGTGTATTTTCCCCAGGTCTTCGGGAGCAATCTCTGAGACCACGTTGTTGGGACTCACCATGCTGTTGGTCGCAAGAAGCACCGAGCGACGTCACAAAGAAAGTAAGAGAATAAGATTCTCCAGGAGAGGACGAAAGGGCGCAGTGAATAGGAATGGCGTTGTTTCGACTTTACTTCTCCTCGAAGGAAACCGCCTCAAAAAGAAGATAAGGTGTCTTGATCGAGACGCCCGGAACCGCCGTTGCGGGCACCATGAAAACCGGGATTTGCTACGTGGTACTTCCCAATCGTTGCCCCTAGGAAGCGACGGTTCCATCCCGTAAAGGCAAGGCAGCCACACGGCGTTAATTAGAAAGCCATTACGCAGGATGTCAAATCCAAACCCACTCAGATCGTGTCACCCGGAGTTATACTCCCTACGCCCGAACCTACGCTTCGAACTAGGGAGTGGGGGGCATGTGTTGAGGGATAAAATCGTCGTTGCATAAATAATCGTGCAAGGGGTTAGGGTCAACCCTGACTCCCACGTGCTGAACAATACTTGCTAGAGATAAGTTAGCCTCAGTAGATCGGGGTGCCTTAGCCCCTTACCGAGCCAAGGATTCCTAAGGCGCGGGCCACATCTCTCGGCTTAAGCCGAGCTATATCATCTCTCGGCCTCAGCCGAGCTATATCGTCTCTCGGCCCCAGCCGAGCCATATCATCTCTCGGCCTCAGCCGAGCTATATCATCATTTCTCAGCATAAGCTGAGCCATCCTTGTCTCTCGGCCCCAGCCAAGCTATCCGACTGTGCCTCGCTAGCCGAGTTATTATTATGCCCCGGCTAGACCCGGGCACTCAAGAACCTCTGCGGAATTTGGTATGGGAGAGTTTAAATTCGTAAGATTCCAAACAGAAATCATATCTAAGAGTGGCCTAGGACCCGCGAGAGTGGCCTAGAGCCCTGGAGCCTACATACTCACCATATCTCGAGACATCAACCAGCTCTCCCAGTCGTCGATCCTCTAACCAACAAGATGCGAATCTTACTGATCTCATAACAAACTAGATTCAGATTCTAATGACTTTTGGACCCACGACGCCCCAGAGAATCAGGTGATCCTCTATAAATAGAGTTGTCTCCCGGTTCCTCAGGTATGCGCACAGGCTCACTGGCACACTCTCCTTCTACCTCTGCTCACCCCTTTCCGCCATAAGCGCTTTGCTCAGAGCTCTCGAAAGGCCACCCCTGGAAGACTCTTCAGCGAGAGCCTTCTCCTCTCGTTTGTTGATTGCCGATCCCCGCTGATTTGAGCGTCGAAGGGTCTTCCACGGAGGGCCACCCCCAACGCCTCTCGCGTGAGGACTGTTTTGTAGGTTCGCCCAGAAGGAAGCCCGATCGCGTCTGAGTTGGAGGACAGATCTCAGCAGCAACACCGATCAAATCAGAACCGACCAAATCAGAAGTCAAAAAATTATAAAAGCACATTCTATGTTGTGTGCGGAAGGATAAATCATGTGGCGAAGGACTGCTACCACCAAAAGACTGAACCATTGAGGAAATCATCTAAACCTCAAGTTAACGTGGTTGAGAGTGGTGCTGAGCCTTCTTTCAGATCGGTAAATTTAAATTTCTTAATTAACTCAACCCAATCTTCTTGTGATTGGTGGCATGATTCAGGAGCTAATGTTCATGTTTGTTTTGATCGCTTCTGGTTCTCCACCTTTCAGGAATCAAGTGGAGGAGGTGTGACACTTGGAAATAATTCTTCAGCACAAGTGCTTGGGAAAGGTCAAGTGGATCTAAAGATGACATCTGGGAAGATCCCGGTCCTTTACAAAGTGCTGTTGTTTCTAGTGTTAGAAGAAATTTGATTAGTGGATCTCTCCTTATATCTAGAGGATATAAAATTATTCTAGAGTCAAATAAAGTTGTAATTACTCATAATAGTGAGTTTGTCGGTAAAGGCTTTGTTTGTGAAGGTCTTTTCAAATTAAATGTATCCTCTAAGTTATATAATAAAAGTCATCTTCTTTTTAATGTTGAATCTTCAAATGTTTGGCATAGTAGACTTGGTCATGTGAATTTTGATCGTATTCATTACATGACAAATCTTAATCTAATCCCTAAAGTTCATATTGATAGAAATTTCAAGTGTGAGATTTGCATTCAAGCCAAGATGCCAAGAAAACCTTTTAAATCAGTAAATAGGAGTTCAACACTTCTTGAATTAGTCCATAGTGACGTATGTGACTCTACCAAGTCTCCTACACGGAGAGGAAGTCATTACTTTGTAACATTTATTTCTCTCAATATTGTTTATATATTTGATAAAATCTAAGTATGAAGTATTAGATAAGTTTAAGATTTATAAGGTAGAAGCTGAAACCCAAACTGAGAAAAAACTTAAGAAATTTAGGTCAGATCGCGGTGGTGAATATACCTCAAATAAAATGACTCTATTTTATCAAGAATATGGGGTTATTCATGAAGTTACACCACCATACTCTCCTTAGTCCAATGGTGTAGCTGAACGAAAAAATCGTACATTAATGGATATGGTTAACTCAATGTTAATAAGTTCAGGCGTACCCAAGAACTTATGGGGAGAAGCTCTTTTAACTGCCTGTTATATTTTAAATAGGATACCCTTTAAGGATAGTCCTAAAACATCTTTTGAGCTTTGAAAAGGTAGAACACTAAGGCTAGATTACCTTAAAGTGTGGGGATGCTTAGCTAAGGTAGGATTACCTGAATCTAAGAGAAGAAAAATAGGACCTAAAACCGTAGATGCTATCTTTATAGGTTATTTCGTAGATAGCAGTACAAATAGATTCCTAGTGATAAACTTTGATATAAGTGGCATCTCAAATAATACTCTTATCAAATCAAGAGATGCTACTTATTTTAAAAATATTTTTCCTTTCAAGAACCAAGTACCAAATCAACTCTTTTCTAATCCTTTCTTGGTTTATGATTCTTTTAAAGTTGGGTCCTCTAATGAGTTAAAGAAAAGGAAAAGATCTAATCCTGAAGGTGGACCTTCTGAACTTAGGAAAAGTTCAAGGATAAGGAAAGAAAAGATCTTGATGAAGGTTTATTTACTTTCCTAGTCGAAGGTGAACCTTCTTCTTTCTCAGAGGCGACGTCTTCTCCTGATACTCCTTTTTGGAAGGAAGCTATTCTTTCTGAATTTAATTCAATCTTACAAAATAAAACTTGGATCTTATCTGATTTACCCTCTGGAAGCAAACCTTTAGGATGTAAGTGGGTATTTAAGAAGAAATTTAGACCTGATGGTTCAATAGAAAAGTATAAGGCTAGATTAGTAGCCAAAGGGTATAACCAAAAGAAAGGGTTAGATTTCTTTGATACATATTCTTCTGTAGCTAGAATAACAACCCTTAGATCACTTCTTGCTATTGCTTCCATTCATAAGTTAATCATTCATCAAATGGATGTGAAGACTACATTCCTAAATGGAAATCTTGAGGAGGAGATTTATATGGAGCAGCCTGAAGGTTTTGTTGTAAAGGGACAAGAAGACAAGGTTTGTAAACTTATCAAGTCCTTTTATGGTCTTAAACAGGCTCCTAAACAATGGCATGGGAAATTTGATCAAATTATTCTATCTTTTGGTTTTCAAATTAATAATCATGATAAGTGTGTCAATTCTAAAATCATCGACAATGATTGTGTAGTCCTTTGCTTATATGTAGATGATATTTTAATTTTTGGAACATCTCTTAAAATTATTTCAAGTATTAAATCTTTCCTCTCTTCTAAGTTTGATATGAAAGATTTAGGAGAAGCGGATGTAATCCTAGGGATGAAACTTATCAAGTCCCATGAAGGGATAGCTCTCTCTCTTTCTCATTCTATAAAAAAATGATCAAGAAGTTTGGTTATTCCAATCTTAAATCAATATCTACTCCTTTTGATCTTAGCTTTCACCTAAAGAAAAATTTAGGTGACCCAATTAATCAATTAAAGTATTCTCAAATTATAGGATCTCTCTTGTATGTGGCAAACAGGACAAGACTTGATATTGCCTATGCTTTAGGAAGACTTAGTAGATATAATCAAAATCCTGATCAATCTCATTGGGTAGCCTTAGAAAGAGTGTTCCGATACTTAAAAGGAACACTTAATCTTTCTTTGATGTTCACTGAATACCCTGAGGTGGTTGAGGGTTACAATGATGCAAATTGGGTCACTGATTCTCATGATTTAAAATCAACCATCGGATATCTCTTTCTTCTTGGCGGTGCTGCTCTTGCCTAGGGATCCACTAGGCAAACTATCATTTCTAGAAGCACCATGGAGGCCAATTGATAGCTTTGGATACCACCTGTAATGAGGCAGAGTGAATAAAAAATCTAATATCAGAGCTACCTTTGGTACCTAAGCCACTTCCTGCTATATCAATCCATTATGATAATAAGACAGCAATTGAACTGACAAATCAAAAGAGTACCAATAAAAAGATGAATCGTCATATACGGCTTCATCATAAGTCTATAAGACAACATAAGAAAAATGATGTTATCTCTTTGGAATTTATCAAATCTGAGAAGAATTTGGCAGATCAATTAACCAAGGGATTATCTAGGAGTGAGTCCTATATTCATCGAGGGGGATAGGGCTTAAGCCCATTATTTGGTCACCAGCAGTGGATACCCAACCTCTGTGATTGGAGATCCCATGAATGAGGTTCAATGTGGTAGAAACGAAGCTAATTAAGTGATCATGTTAGAGCACAAATTTTTGAAAAAAAAAATTATCTCATCCCTATGATGAGTGCTCTTGTAAAGTGACAAAATAAATTTGTGTAAGGTTGAGTCATACTCTTAATGGATCCAAGGTAGGTTATCTGCAGGGTATTGTCACAAATACCCTTGAAGGATTCACCTATATGAGAATTATCATATTAGGCCGTGACTAAAGGTTTGGGCTAACCTTAAGAAATTCTTATGAAAAATCAAGGTACGCAAGGCCTTTAATATGCGCTGACTACTTAAACCCAATTGATTCATGCTGTGTGTACCTAGTTTAATGTCTAATCCACTATGGTTCCTTCAGATGTATACAATCAACACTAAATGAGGTTCAAGTCCACATGATACCTCACCCATTGTGCATTATAAGATGCCCTAAATTTTTTTGGTATATTAATTTTATTATTTATTTAATTTAATTTTATTTTTAAACTTTTATGGGGGATTGTTGACTTTTGACGTTTGAAAATTAAAAAAAAAACTTTAAAGGACCCACGCGAGCAATTAATGCTCGCATCGGGTTTAACTTTTTGTAAAATGCTCGAGCGTTCGCTCGAGCGTTTCAATTTTTCCTCCATCGCGAGAGGAACGGTAACAAGGCCTAATGGCCAAAAATTATATATATATATATATATATATAATACGCTTAAGAGAAGTAAGGGATTCAAATCCTAAAAGCTTTATTCTATTATTTTAGATCTGTTGTTGTAAAAGCTTGGAGTTCTCAACAAGCTACCGGTAAAAAGTTTTTTATTTAATTATTTTTATAATTTTTTTTTTGGGCATATAAAGTTTCATTGGGTTTGCACCTTTTTATATTTTTTCTTTGGGTATCTGAAGTTTCATTGGGTTTGCACCTTTATCCAATCGTGCTCATGGTAAAGGATCAGATCGAGCCAGATCGTTGTACCTTGGGGATAAATCACCAACAACTCATATAAGGGAGGTGAAAATTTGTTCTTAGTACAGTGTCTATACCCAACAACCCATATAAATTTTTTTGTAAAATCAAAATAATTTTCTAACACGGAGAAGGTGTCGCCTCATTATAGGCGTTGACACCGAGATTCTCCAACTCAACCGTGAGCAACCTCCGGCTACCCTTTTCTTCATCTTATCTAAATCTGTCAGTAAGACGGAACGTCGAATTGCGTTTCGCTGACGTATTAGTTATCATCGTCAAGGTTGATATGAAGTCGAATCGTATGTTAAAATTTATTGTAATGATCGGAGAGCAGTTGTGAAAGTGCAAACAAGTAATTAGCTAGAGGCTGTTTCTTTTCATATTTTAGATATGCTTTTAGTCATCGGCAAGTAGCACTTGTTCTTGACATTTGGTATAATGATTAATGAATTTTTGCGTACAAAGGTGTTCTGTGTTCTGATTCTTTATCTCTACACTCCCATAAATCTTTACAGAAACCTTCTAAATTGCTTGATACCCTGTCCTGAACTTAGTTTTTTTTTTTTTTTTTTCCTTCGTTAATAAAGTTCATGATATTCTCGTGTAGATGATACTTTATGGACTGGTGTACCTAGTGAGCAAATAGACCCAAGCGAACCTGCTCTTGTTTCCAAGGTTAGGAAACTTGTTGACAGTGGACAACATGCTGAAGCTTCCACAACAGCTTCTGACTTGGCCGGTCCAGCGGCAAATGTATGTATGATATTTTGGATTTGCACAGCAAGTTTGTGGTTTCTATGGCCATGCATTTTGTTTGGGTCTTGCTTACAGGCATTGCTTCCTTATATACTAAAGCGGTGGTAAGTACTATTGCAAGTGAATTTCCAATGGAAGTACCGGTCCTTTACCCTGAATTAAGTATTTTTGACTATAAAGAATTATTGGGCACATTCTCCTAGTATTGAGAAGTGATTTTTGTTGGTTATATCTTATAAATAATTTAATATAGACGGGATTGATGATTATATAGTGTTCATTCAGGCCAATCTACCTACTGAACTGGCATACCGATCTCTATGAACAAAAGTTTGCTGAATGGCACATTATGCCTTCTTTCGTGTTTACTCTTGGTCTGGGGACTTTGAAATCATTGGGTTTGCTGGACTGAGCTCCATTGTTAGTCAAGCATGCGCACGCACACAAAAACCAAAAAAGAAAAACACATAATCAAACAGGTTTTAGGGTTGCAGAACCATCTTCAATTTTCTTCATAGACGTGCTAGTCCTATATAACTGGGAACTTTCATGATTTCTCCTATTGAAACTGTGCATGTGCAACTCGTTGTGCAGGGGTTTGTGACCAAGATTGAACAGAACGAAACTTCGTTATATATATTGGTTTCTCTCTCTGTTGTCTGTCCTGTTTACTCTTTAGAAGTAGAGCAGTTGCCATATACATGAATTGTTGTCCTGGGAAAAGAATTCAACCTCAATGAAATGAATCTGGAAATCCAAGTGGAATCAGATTTTCTGCATGTTCCATTATACTAGCTATGTGTGTATGGATTGAAGATATTGAAAATTTTATGTTCGAATATACTAACTACGTGTGTATGGATTGAAAATTTTTGAATGAATCCTTTAAAGGTAGCACATCATGTGATTTCAAGGCTACATTCTCTCTGAATGACATATGAATTTTTTTTTATTTGAATTGTGCGTGTTGGTTTTAAGTTTAATTCTTCACTTTTGATGGTGCTATGAAGCAAATGTTCTTTGAATTTATTTGTATATGTTGGTTATGTAGTATATTGAATCTCTATGGGTTACTCACAAGCAAGGTATTTTATCATATTAAATCTATCATTTAAACTTTAGTATAACCAAATCCCAATTGTGTTAAATCAGCAGCTGTGGAGCAGTGTTTAGATTCTCCTAGAATTCTACGGTTAAAAATTGTCTTTAGTCTTGTGATTTTGATAAGTTTCTGATTATTACATTTCTTTGCAAATTCTGCAGATAATGCTGAAGTTATTGTGAACCCAAATGGTACACAATCAAATGATCGTAGAGTTTATAGTCTGGACGCTAAAGCTTCTGTATTCTTTTTTCGATGCAGTTTCTCTTCTTCCAGTCAAGGTGGTACCGATGATTACGAGCAAATTGAGCGTTCCATTGTGGAAGTGTGAGATCAGAGATGATAATGAAGATCACGGATATGAAGAGGAGCGTGTTCGCTATGAAGAGCAGTTAGAAGCACTACAATAAAATATGGATGTAACAACTCTTTCTTTCCGACGCTATGTGTGAGTGTCGAAAGTTTTCGCAATTTGTTGACGCTTTTAATAAGCGTCGAAGGATAAATTTTTTTTTTTGAGATGCCAACGCTTTAAAGCGTCGGTATCATATTTTTCTTGACGTCTACGCTAAAAAGCGTTGGCATTGTATTTTTTTAATATTATGCCGACGCTAAAAAGCGTTGGCCTAGTATTTTTATCCCCCGCCTAAATTTTCACAACGCGAACAAAGAAGTTTTCAAAATGCGTAGTATAGGGACTAGGGATTTTAAAATATCTTAGAGAAATTGAGAGGGAGAGAGAGAGATGAGAGGACGAGACGAGAAGCCGTGGCATTTTCAGGGAGGAAGGATGGCAGCTACGATGGCAGAGGGGGGAGATGGGTTCTTGCGGACTTCCCTGCAACTATCAATCCTTTCGGTTCCTCCAACATTCTAATCCTCGGCGGCACAGGTTGTTTAAAGCCTTTTCTCTTTCTTTTTCCGTGAAATGGTTTTGTTTTCCTGGTGTCCTCTTCCTCCCGGCAATGGAAACCCCATCATCCATGAGAAAGATCACAAGATCTTAGGCCTCTCGTAAGCAAAAGCCCTTTTTTTTTTCCTTGCAGGATAGACCAGTCTCATCATCTCATCCATTTGTTTCATGGCTAAGTGGATTCTTGTTGCTTTCTTCTTTTCTAAATGTAGATAGAGAAGAACAAACAAGAAGATGCCGTTTCAAGATCAAGAAACGATGAGCGTTCGGCACTGCTCGACATCACGAACGATTCTCCCATCGTAGGACATACAACGGGGAGCCTGGTTGAGAACACTCCTTCGTCTTCGGTGGCCAAGAACCGGGTTCAAGCCAAACAGACTCCGGGGTCAGGCGAGGCGTTGCTTTGGGGCCAGATGAAGACGCTGGAAGAAGCTGGGTTTGTCAATAAGCTTCCTCCGGGGCGTCCGACGGCGTTCCAGGCCCTCTTAGGCCTTCTGAGTTCACCAGCGCAGCTTCTTGCTCCCACGCCGGCCAACACGTTATCCAATTGCTTCCGGCTATCGGAGTTCTACGGCGTTTTCCTTCCAGGTAACGGTTTCACTGAAGAATGGGAACAGAGCAGCATAGCGATCGGCCGGGATCAACGCTGCTCTGTTCTGAAATCAATGCATCTATGTTCGGGATCAACGTCTGCCCGAAATCTTCTGCCAGTCGATGAGATCCGTAGCGCTTATCGAAAGCTCGCAATGGTATGTACCTCTCCTCCCTTTGATCTTTGATTGTTAATTTTGCCTTTTATACGAGAGAAGAGTTAATAGGTAATGGTTGAGTATCTATTGATGAAGTGGTGGTCTGGTGTTTACTGGTAATAGAAATGGCATCCGGATCAGAGGAGAAGGGAGCCATGGCTGGTTGAGGAGACCAACCGAAGATTCCAGCAGATCCAAGAGGCTTACCAAGGTAATTCTTCGTGTTTGGAACTGTTCATGAACTCTAAAATTTTGAGTTTTTGATGGTAGATGGATGGAGTATGAGATATTAAGTTTAATCTTTGGTGTGGTGGCAGTAGGATGAAAAGAAGAGAACCTTGTATGATTCCGGATTATACGATCCGGTGCAAGACCCCCAATTAGAGGTTGCTAATCATTTATTAGTGAATTAATTAGCCGACACTTTAAAGCGTCGCCAAAAGTAAAAGAAATTAAAATTTGCCGATGCGACAAAGCGTCGGCATATCCCGACGTTTTTCCCATGCTTTTTAAAAGCGTCGGCAATTTTTGTCTCCACCCCCGCTATCCCAACGCTTGTTAAAGCGTCAGGACGATATTTTTAGCGCTTTTAAGTGTCGGAAAATGATATTTTTAGCGTCGGAATAACAGGAATTTGTTGTAGTGAGGGGATGTGGCATTATATTTTGACATTATATTGTATTTAAGATGTATTAACCTCCTTTTGTATTTGTATGGTATTGGTTTATTATTAATATATTAATTTTTGATATTTTATTGCTATTTTTAATGGAATATTCTGTTTATGAATGCCAAAAATTTCATTGCTAATTGGATTAGCGATGAATTTTTTTGGGTTTAGCTTGGCATCGCTAATTTGAAAAAATCTTGTAGTGTTTATTGATAGGTCTTCTAAGAGCTTAAAGGCTATTCATTATCCCATGTAGCATGTTGGAAGATGATAATCTCTCGTTGGCGCTTGTAGTTTATAAAAACCTTGCACTATTTATTGACTTATCTGCTACTTAAATTTTTTTTTTTTTTATTTATGTTGGAAAGAATACCATTAGATAGTTGAGTTGGCTATGGTTTTGAAGATAAGATGGCAAATATCCGAGGTTGATGAGGCTAGAGAGTTGGATTCCACCATAAGTTAGGATGGATTGGATTAATCTCCAATATTCATGTTAAGGCCATCTTTGTCACCTTTATCATTGAAATATTGGAAGCTTGTACAAATCTATAGATGGGAGGGAGAAAAAAAAATAAATTTTTTCTTAATTGACTCAAAGTATATCTTTGATGTTTGAATTATAACTTGTTCCAAAATATGTTGCAACAATATTTGAGTGTTTTGCTCTTAAGCTCTAGCCAATTAACAATCTTGAGGTCTTGACAAATACTTTGATTGGTTCAAACTTTAAAACCCCATTTAACCCTAGGTCTATCATCATTATCAAATAAGAACTCCTATCATTTAGAAACTATAAATTATTCAAATGAATGTGGCTCGACATGATTACCAAGAGGACAACTAGCGTATAAATTATTTTGCTAATAGAAGAGAACATGTGGTAAGATGAAATCAAGTGAATGAATGGGGATCAAACAAGTTGATTGCTAGAAGTTCAAGGGATTAACTCCTCTCTTCTTATTCGGTAACCATTCAGAGTGGGGGTTGCAAAAGTCAATTCAGGAAGGAACCTGTGAACTAGTTTCATTTCAGAAGCTATAAACTTGTAAGCGTTATGTACGAGAAGAAGGCTATGATTGGAAGGGAATCAATTTGTTGGCTACAGATATTACTCCTTTCGGGGTGGATAAGCGAGAGGTTGCTCGGTCACATAGTACTATCTCTCTGTCCCCATGCCATATCTATACTGCGATGGTTGGCTCCATATGGGTATAAGCTATAGTGGATGGTTAAAGTCGAGAATCAAACTTTTAGGTTTTCTCGATTTGTTTTCTCGATTTTGTCATCTATAATAGCGGCGGTGAAATCGGAGTTGGTAGAGTGGCCTTCGGTCTAGGGTAGGTCTATAATAAAATAGGTTTCAAATTGGTATAGGAATAGTAAGTTAGTAGTAGTTAGTTTAGCTATTCCTATCTTCAATGAAGCTATCTCTATGTGGTTTCGCCTATAAGGCCTCTAAAATGAACAAGAAAAGCGATTTTTTAGGTTATAAGGTAATGTGTAGTTTGGTAAATAAGCATACTCTATTTTTGTCTGGTTCTTGTATTGTAACGACACCCTTTGTTTTTTTATAGTGAGAAAGGGATATATTTTCGATACGAACTCATTGGTTGGATCGGATATGTATCTTCTATAAAAGATCTTTCCACTCATTCATCATACTATAAGTCAAAGTCACGGCATAGGGGGCACTGGCTTGGAATAAAAACGAGAATCAAGGTTATAGTGGTTACAAGATGACAATTTCTCATATAAAAGAAAATAGATCCGCAGACCTATTGAGATGCGAACCGATTGATCGGTATCTAAGAAAAAAAGTTGTTCTTCTATCCATTGTTCAAGGGCAAGGGGAGAACATTAGCAGCTTACCTGGATCTTGTATTTTCCACGTAGCTCTTTAGTCAAACCAATGATTCTCTTCTCGAAGCAGTAATAGAGAGAGTTTTTTCCAGTATGTAGTATAGTTCTGCAAGCTAGAAGCACATCATTGGGGCAGGGCAAAAACAACAGAACACAGGGTCATCACTTATTGTTTTTTTTTTTTTTTTGTCCAGTCCATTGTGTGTGTTTGCTTTTAGGCTTATATGATATGAGGGCTATTGTTCCAGTAGTAAATGATAGTCTTTTTGCTGCTGATCTCACATCAAGAGCAGCTCCTTCTTGTTCAGGGTCGATCTTTCTCCGACTCTGAGGAATCAATTAAGCAAAGCTGGAGGCTACCCTTGCCTCGACTCACCTCTTTCTCTATAAAAACCCCTCCACTGAGGAGAGCAAAAACTCTAGGATTGATATATCCTGGATTCTCATATTCATTTTTATCTTGATCTACCATGGAATTTTGTGAATCTACAAACATTGATGGAGAGGGCTTGAAATGATCTTCTCAAAGATTACAAGGTGCTAAAGTGGCTAGAGGGGGATCCATAGGTTTTTGCGAAAGGGATGCGCTTATCATGCATGTTATTTCTAATGTGATAAGAAAAACGGAATTCCTTTATCTTATTTGATGTCGATTCATCCACACTTCTATTCCTTGTAGAGGAAAGCTAACTGATTGCTAGCTGGGAGCTGCATGAGCGATAACGTTCATGTATGGCTCCGTGAGAAGGTAGACAAAAATGGCCTTATTGTACCTTCTCTCATCTTCAATGGGTCTGTTCTTTTTTTTTTTGGGAGACTATGCCAATATGATCTTAATAAGGTGTGGGCTTTGCATCTGATGTTCATTGGGCTTCCCTCTATAGGAGCCAGTCCTGGCGTTTTTGTGTAATAAACCCTTCCGACCGAAGACTAGTGATAGATGGTCCCGTTCCGCTTTCGAAGAAGGGTAGCCTAGTGTATAAGCACAGCAATGAACCGTGACGAACCCATCTAAGATTAGGAGGGAGGTCCTTAGTAGTGGTGACCAAATGATTCTTCCATGGACTTATACATGTACCGAATGCTCGTACTGAAAAGTGAACTCCTAGGTCTGGAACCAAGGGGGTTGCTCCAAGAAATCCTTTTTTTCTTGTCTACTCCAAGGGGTGTGGACACACCTACGCAAATTACAGGTGACAATTACAAGAATGGCAGAGAAGTAAAGAGTACCCGATGGTATTCAGGGATGAATATAAACCCATCGGGTAGGATAATCATTCCGGTCATAGGAGAGGTGGTGACGCTAGCTTGAGCTGAGGGAAGCCTATGAGTCATAAGATATGTCATCACCAATGTTGTACAGGGCTATCATTTTAATGAGCTTCAACTATAAAAGTTTGTAACGTAATTAGTTAGCTATTTATCTACTTGCATACTTGTTATGGTACAAGAAACTTCACCCTACCAAAGATAAAATTAAGCTATGAACCATGAAGTATGATACATATTGTCTATTTTAAAGGATCGACTGGTCCTTAGACAAGACCTAGCAAATTACTCCATTAATCTTCAACTGTGAGCTTTGTAGATTTTAACATCTAATTCATCTTAGGTAATAATAATTTTGGTGTGGGATTCATACCTCACAAATACATAATCAATTAGCTAATATTTTTCTCAAAAGGATTTGACTTCGCAAAACTTCTCACACATGTTCATCAAATATATATACATCTAGTTTCAAATAAGTAAAAGAACATATTTCTCATTTTGATAATGGCCTTTCATATGTGGATGTTTAGTTACAAACTTACTAAAAATGTTACTTTCTATTGACTTTTTTATATTCATCAACAATAATGATATTTTTAACCCTACAATAAAATATTTGGAAAGCTACAATATTATAAAAAATTAGAATCTTTCTATGTTTTCTATATAAAGATCACATATTAGAAAAATATTGACTAAGAAAGAAAGATTGTTAGTTTTGGCTACTCTTCGTATTGGTCGACAAGCAATTTCTTTTCTCCTTATCCCATACATGTCTTCAAGAAAATCTAGTCCTCCATTTTATCCGGCCTTTTGATTGGACTTCCAAATGAATTACTTTTATGTTTTGCGAACATTTAGAGATGCAAGAAAATCAGCTCTCATTTTAAGGAAAAGGTGAGACTAATTTATCATGGCCTTCTATTGATGATTTATAAGTAGAATTTAATATTTTTTTCGATATAATCGTTTTCTCAACTCATGTTTACCATCAATTTTTTGCTCCTTTTTAGCTCTAACAAAATCTCTACTCTAGCAAGTCATTAGATAATCACATGATTATCTTTTTGTCTCTTTTCTCTTTCTAATTTGTCATTAGATAATCATATGACTATCTCTTGTATCTTTGTCTCTTTCGAATCTTGTATAATATTTCGCACTGATTCTATTTAAGCCCTTCTTTCCCATTCTATTCCTCCTCATTCTTCTTTTATATATAGCAAAACTATACTTAGTCCTCAAATTTTATTTCAAATTTATTTTAGTCCACAAACTTTCAATTCTTACAGTTTGATCCCTTATATTTAAGGTATTATATTTTTGACATCTAGTTGCATAGAGTTAATTAAAATTAGCTAAATAATTGGTGTGCCATCTTAATTCTGAGGATATATGTTTATGTTAGAGTGATACATTAGTATTTTACTTATGATAGATTGCCAAAAATACTGATATTTTTAAAATAATTTGAGGATCAAAATAAATTTGAGTGAATCTACCAGCATTAAGAGTGTAATTCAGCCTTATATGTTATTTTTTTATTCTCGAAGCATAAACTAGACCTCTTAGATCCACTAACCCGGATTAGACGGACGAGATCACAGCTGCTTTGGTTCGGACAGCAGCTGGGGTTCAAAGCAACCGATTCTAGGTATCAGCTGCCCAAAAACTGGCCTCGCTATCCCGATCGGATTCGTCGGAAGCCCATACTTGTTCTCTCTCCCCTTTATATGTACCTGTGTTCCCCCTTCCCGCCCTTGCTCGTCCTCTTCGGGGATATTTCGAAACCCTAAACCCCTCTCTCGTCTAGCGTCTTTGTCAAAAAGCCTCACCCTCTCCGCGCCTAACCTAGGGTTCCTCTCCGGGAGGATATTTGCCGGAGGATATGGTGCTCAAGCAGAAAGGCGGGGAGACCTCGGGGGACGCCAAGAAGCGGAGGCGCGTTAGCTTCGGCAATATCGGTATCGAATCTGGGGGAAATTGCCTCACCTCTTCTCCCGATCTCTCCTTCGTCTTCTTTCCTTAAGTTTTGTGCTGTTTTCTTGCAATTTTGGTAGGTTATTGCGTTGAAATGAGGTATAATTTTGTTCAAGCTACCTGGTTCAACAGAATCCAGTCTTTCAACTTTTTTGTTTTTTTTTGGAAAATCACCGTTTCTAGACCCTGTGTTTTTTTTTTTGGCGAATTAAACGTGTTGGAGTATTAATATTCCTGGATGACATGCGTTGCTGACATATAAAATTCCCCATTTTAGCTTCTATCTTCGATTGATTTTGCTATCAACTATCATTTCCTGGTGAGTGTACAGAGCGTTTGTTTTTTATTTCATGGTCACCTTCTTCCTTGTCTCTTTTATCCCGAGGCTAGTTTGTCTGAAAGTGTCTATTTGATGCTTTACAAGTTGCCCTAGAAGGAGGATGCTTGATATATCCAGTGCAATCATGGCAGTGCATGGCCTCGACAGGGTGTTCTCTTCTCGAAGCACTGTTTTTAAACAAAAAAAGGAAAAAAATTCAAATGTTTTCCAGAATTAGGAAGACCGACGGATGAATGGTATTGCTACATGCACTGATTTTTATTATGGTCTTCGCTGGCTTGCTGGTATTCAAGATGCCCTTTCAATTTTGCATACCCAGTGGACGTTATGTTAGAATTATTTTTTATATTTGGGGTCACAAATATAATTTTAAATATATATGGTCATCATTGAACAAGTCAAAATTAATGTGGTCTAATTTGAAATAAAATTGTGACTTAAGAGCATGAATGTCATGATATTATTGTGTGGATATCATAAGTAAAATTTTTAATTTGATGACGAGCCAAATTAGAAATAGCTAATAGTTATTTGTAACTGCCTTTGACAGTTTTAATAGGGGTTATGGTCCCCAATTTGCAGTTGTGCAATTTTTTTTCTCTGCTTGTATCCCCATCAACAAGCAATAATGAATTAAGGATAAACTGCAAATTGAAAGGTCATAATCATTTAAGAAATCGATTCAATGAATTCCGGTGCGCTTTTGCTATTCTTCTGTTTGATTAGGTTGAATTTCTCTTGAATTATATAGGACATAATTTTTGTTTCACTGACACGTTAATCTTAAATTGAGGAATTTGATGAAGCCCCTAATCTTTTTTATGAGTCCTTGAACAGGTGGATTGTTTAGTAACTAAAACTTTATTGTTGTGAGATCCTATAGAATTTCAACAAAGGGTTCACTAATCAAGTCTTTAGGCATTCTTTCATTCAAATTAACTGTGCATCTGCCTGCCATATGATATTGGTGTGAGGTTAGGTTAATATGATCTCATCTGACAAATCACTTCCATTTGTTGGAAGTTAGGTTTGTTGAAATGATTCTCTGTTAACTCCTGAACAGTCTTGGTTTAGGTAATATGGTCAGGCATTCTGGCATCTGTTCATTTGGATCATGAATTCATGCAAGGAGGTAACATTAGGTCTCACTGCGTACTTTCCCTAACTGAAGTTTCCACTTGACCTTTGAGCCTGATTCCTAAAGACTCACCCGTGTACACAATCTGATGAAGATATTATCTGCAAATATACAACCACGTACATTACATGGACTTTTACCTTCTGAATCCGTTTGGGTCACCCCATCTTTAATTTAGCTGCTGTACAGCCGATATGTTTTATTTTCCGCTGACTGCATTTACATCAGCATTCAAATGAGGTTCTGAGAGTCAGTCAATTGAAGTTTGAGTGGGCTATTGACTATGAAGATTGTAGAAGTAATATTTAGTGGATGATAGAATGAGGCAGGTATAGATGTAAAACAGTTATATTGATCAAGAAGCTTATGGGCACTAGTTTTCAAGAATGCAGGACTTAAGTTGATTGTGATGGTGGATTAGCTAGGTGAAGGAATACATTGTAATTGGCAAGTGGAGTAATGATGCTAAAATTGGCCCTTCATTGCTCACTACGCTGATTTATGTTTTGTTTTTCTATTTTAGTACTTGTATGTGATCTATGATTTTCTTCTATTGATAAAGAAAAACTAACTTCTATTTTTATTCAATTCCATCATAAAATTTTATGCCCCTTTTACATACAACTAATATTTGGTTATGTAGAAGTTTATCAATGAACAATGTAAATGATGCTATCAAATTTGTTGAACTGTTTGTGGGGGCACTCATGCCTGTGTTATTAGACTCTATTTGCTTCGCTATCTTACACTTGTCTTGAACTTTTCTATGGTTCAATGTGATGTCTCATAGTTTGATGAGCTAATTTCTGCTTTTGTTTTCTTTTTATCTGTTTCATTGTAGATACTGGAGTCGAGGCAAATGAGTGCATCAAAGTTTTTCTCGGTGTGAACTCTTTTCCTTTTCAGCTAACTCTTATGGTAACTGATATGGAAGTAATTTTTCTCAAAGTTTTTTTTTCTAAAAAAAATTATCATATGAGGAAGTCTGCACGTAATAGCCCTGTTGACTAATTTCTCAATTTCTATTTATTCTCCCAACTTTCTTTTTCTATTTTGGGAGTTGCTACCTGATAGTTCAACAGCCAATTTTACTTTTTTAGGGAAAATATGGAAATAAATGAGAACAGTTCTGTTCTTATTATTTGGTAATGGCATCAAGAGTTTTCATTCTGTTCTTATTGTTTGGTACTGGCATCGAGAGTTTTTTTTTGAAGAGCTTATAAAGTCTTAGGCCTCATTTGGCAAACCATAAAGCAGTTCCTGGGAACTCACGTTCCCATGGGAAAACATTTTCCTACCTCCAGCATGGGACGTGAGTCTGTTCGGATCATTCCCATGAAAAAGTTTCTCCCTAGAAAGCGCGCAGTCTTAATATAACTTTTTGTTTTGGTGCTTGACATATTGTTGTAAATCTATTCTTTGGGTTGTAAGGTCTTGCTACTTTGGTTAGAGGGCACTGAGTTACTTGCTCATATATAATGGGAATGGGGATGGATTGGGGACTTTTCTTTTATCGGTAGATACAATTGTTTTTCTTTATGCTTATTTATACCATATGTAGTATTGCAATGAATTTTCAGATAAGATACCATATACCAGTGATCATTCAGTAACATTTATATCATATGTATTAAGTGACAGTTTTGAAGTTGGCTCTTCAAGCCTATGTCTTGCTTACATTAACTAGAGGTGTTGGAACTTGGCACAACTATTTGTAAGATCATTTACAAGGTCTGTCCAACTGAATTGACACTCTGTACCAGCCAGTGATTGATTCTGCATGGTACGTTACGTACTGTATTGAAACACAACGAACCAAGGAGAGCAAGAAGAGTAGAGAAAGAGAGAAAGGAAGGAGAAAGAGGAGAGGAAGAAGATAGGGAAAGAGTTAAGAGACCTTACTTTTGATGGTCATCGGATGATTTGAGGATGACAGACGATGATAACGGTATCCATTTTCTTTTACTCTCTCAGTTTCTCTCCTTCGATGGCGGACGATGGACAACAAGCAACAACAGACAGCTACGGTTTTCGGGAGTGAGGAGAGGAGCGGCTAAAGCTAGTATTTTTGGGACAAATCACAAAATGTTTCGACTCTAAAGAAAGGCCCTTTTATATTGTTTAAATGGGTTGAATTGGATTGAACCCAAATCCGAACCCGCTATCAAGCATGAACCCATGAAGCCATATTCCATTTCAAAAGCCGAACCATACCAGTTCTTGGCTGGTTTGTTTTGGTTTATCCCAAACTGGTTGGTTCAGTACGGTTCGGTGGACTGTGATAATTAGAAAGAATATTTTGATGCAAATAACAACACTTTGATTCTCAGCCATTCTAAATGCCAATGGCTCTAAGTGTGTTGGGAACAACTGCTTTCTTTTGGTTGCTCATGGTTCTAGATGATGCTTAAATTGGACAGCTGAGGTAATAATTTGTTGACCGCTCAAAAATTCTTAGAACCACAGAATTTTTCCATAGAACAATTGGAACAAAAAAAATGCAGTTTATTATAGCTAAGAAGCAAAAAAGATAAGTTGCATCACTATTTAATCATGAAAATAAAAAGCAACATCCGTCTGGCAAAATCAAGACCCAATCTTAGCATGTCCATGAAGTAACTCGATATCTACAAAACTCTTTTGTCAAACACAGGCTCTCCTCTATAGTATTTGCAATTTTCTATATTGCACTTTTTGTCTATCTAAATAATGCTGTCTATCGTTTATAATTTCGATTGGCTACCACTAGTATAACTTTAGTGTTTGATTGCCTGACTACAGTAAAAAGAGAAGATGAAGTTGGCAAAACAAGCAGCTTTTGTATCAATCCTGTTGACCTGAATAATTTTTTTGGTGAAGATGGCAAGATATATGGTTATAAAGACTTAAAGGTAATGCATGAAGTTCATGCATGCATTTTAGACAGTTGGCATTAATTTATGGATGCGTAGCCTGTCTAAGTATTTGTACCATCTTTTATTTATTATACAACTTCTTCGAATCAGATTTGTTAAGTTTGTTGGCAAGTTTCCCACTCCATACTGTATGGTCTTGCTCCTTCCTTGAATTGCTATAGTCATTAGTGGCAATATGCTTATTTATGTTTAAGTTTTCCTTTAATGATTTCTACAATACACATATTAATGTTTATATATAGTGAAATGCCAAGATGGTACTGCCACATGCAATGAATATAAAGTCCTTTAAGGAGAGCGGTGAGGAAATAGGAATGATGTTGTCATTAACATGGATGGGAATTGTGAGGAGGTGCTGCGAATAAGCTAGCTGTGTCAAAGGATGTAGACCATGATAAGAATGAATATGAGATGAGTCATAAAGCTGGTGCATCATAATAGGATATTATCTTCGTGGTAGTGGTTATAGTTTTGGATTTTCCTTCTAATCTTGTCGTCTAATCTGCTTGCGCTGTAGCAAGTTATCATCTCCATTTGCAAAATATCTGTTATCTTAAAGTAGGCATCATTACATAACAAATATAACTGTGATCCTCAAAGTTTTGCAGGTTCATTATGACAGAACTCACACTACACAGATTATTATACTTGAAGCTTGAAAGTATAAAGAAAAGACTTAGCCAGCCTTCCTATGATTATTATTAAGTATACTTCTACCTAGATATAGGGTTAGACTCAACTCAACTCAACTCAACTCATCTAAGCCTTTTCCCAACTACATGGGGTCGGCAGCATGAATCTGCTTCCTCCACTCTGCTCTATTCAGGACTAAGTTGACATTCAGATATAGGGTTAGATGGTAGATGTAATTTAAGAACTGAAATGAGATAAATTGTGATCAGCTCATTTCTGTTCATGCTACTGTAAAATTTTCTCCGCGTTGTTGGAAAAATGCAAATGAAAAAGCTAGAGGTCTTCTGCCTTTGTTTTAGTTTTTATTTTTTTTTCCTGGAACAAAGATTTTTCACATCAGAATGTTTTCTGCAGATCCACATATGGTTCAGTATTGTATCTTTTCGTGCCTATGCTGAGATTATGTTTGAGAGAATTCATAATGTAAGTCTCATCTACTCAATTTTACTAGTGGAATACACACAATTTAGCCAGCTTGCATGCGATTGTCTGATTATCTGAATTTGTAATGATTGAATATATTGTAAATTCTGTATTGGATGGTGCATTTTATAGTTGTGTACCCTTTGGCACTAGTATCAGAATCCTGTTATTTGCTATTCCAATATGATACTGTTTTCAGACATCTTAGCGTGTGATTTCTTTGACTCTCATGCATCAAAATTTAAACTTCACAACTGTTCAAATTATAAAAGGTTATATTATATTGGTACAGATACTTTCATAATATGCATCTGTGCTTTATTTTATCACTCTCAAAATCTTGACTGATCTTCTGATTTTTTTTGTTGATGTTGTAGATTTAATATTACTTTCATTCATTTTGTTGGCTTGTTCTTTCGGACATCAGTATTAATGAATAAAAGTAAGATACCCTCTTAGCAGAGAGTAGCTGGTAAACAGTTCAAGCATTTTTTCATTCAGAATAATTAGTTAATCTGAAAATGGTTTTTCAGCTGATCTGACAGATTAGATTTTCTTTCAAGTTATCTTGTTGCTTCCGGCACCTATTTGAAACCTAACTCCTGTCAATTATTTAAGGGAGGAAAAGGAATCACGGACCTGGAACCTGCTCTTCAGGTAGTTCACACTAGTGAGAAATGATGATTCATATTAAGATTCTCTCTTTAGCATGATAAATATATACTTCTTTCATAGAGCATATTTGGTGAATCTTTAGTCGAGAAGGAGGAATTTCTTCAAACCTTTTCAAAGAATGCCACTATATCAGGTATGGCTCTGTTGATCTACTTAAACCCATAGCTTTCGAGCTCTTCTTTCAGTATTCACTGTTCTTTTCTTTGTTTTCTGCTGGATTTTTGGTTATCAGAAATATTGTATCAGATGGAGCAGTCCTATGGTCTGATTCCTTGAGGGAAGATGATCAGGCATCTGGCATGCGCTCAGATGCTGAGGGTTCTACAATTGAGGTGATGTCTTGTAGCCTTGATAACCTTGTTATGATAGTTAATGCAATGAGAACTGGAATTCTAATGACATTGATTATTTCTAACGTAAAAGATTGACCAATTTATTAAACCATAAATATCTAGTTGCTCTGTTGATTTTTTCTGATAGTTTAAGCAGTATGAAGTTTTTCAATAATATAATAATATTCTGTAATCTACATGGTGCTGGTACGACATATGGTCCTATAATTGCTATGGACCACAACTCAGAAATTTCAACTTGCATGCTGCCTTTTCCACCATGAATATTGGATATTCTTCATTGTAGACTTTCTGAGCAGCAAATCTTTCTGTGGTGCTATTAACTTAAATTATTATTCGAATTAAATGTTATTATCAGAAATTATTTTTAGTTAATCTCTAATTTTACGTTCTTAAGCATCCAAATTTCATGACATGAATGATACTTTATTTTGTTAGGTCATTCGTGCGAAACTGCACGGCTTGCCTGTTGGTTTGCTTTATAGTCGTCTGGTACCTTTCGTGCTGCTTCTGTTGAAGGTACCTTTTAAGCTTCTTCCACTATCTGTTGAAAATTTCTTTGGTGTGTTTACTGGCTAAATCTTGTGAAGATTAATGGAAAAGTAATTTCCCTGGTTTAGGTGGCAGGCCAATTGATGTCACTGATCCAAGATGGGATATATTTCTTGTTGTGAAGAAGATGCATGATTCATCAGGGGGCAGTATTGTTGACCTGCTAGGTTTTGCAACTGTTTATAACTTCTACCATTACCCGGACAGTGCCCGCTTACGAATTGGCCAGGTCTGCTCTCGCTGATAGTATTTTCGGCCTTCCTGAAAAGACTATTTACATTGTGGGGCTTTGTACTGCTGAATCAGCAGGTCCATTTGAGGGGCCCAGGAACAACATATATGGGCCCATCTTGTATCCTTTTAACCTGCAATACCCTTATGAGTGATGACATTTATTGACCTTATGTACAAAAGGAAAGGCGAAATGTCCTGAAATGGCATTGATTACTGTCCGAAATAGACGAGCATGAACAAATTTATTTTCATAGTTACGAGGAACCCTTCCTTCATTCCAGTATAATTTGTTGAACTTGTGAAGCCTTTTCCTTTTCTTTTTATTTATTTATTTATTTATTTTTTTTGGTGGGGGGGGGGGGGGGGGGGGAATAGGTGAGCTGCTTTGTTATATTACAGAGAAATCCAGACTGCATCACTGTATGTTGGAATCCTCTTTCTAAATATTCCTGTCATATGATTTTATTTTTCCAATGCCTGCATGCCATAATATACCAGTGCCATGCATGTTAAAGACTGTCTTCTGAGTTTGAGTATCATCTGACTGGATTCCGAACATATCAACTAGTAACAATTGATTTTTGAGGGGACCTACCAAATTTGGCACTTTCTTATTCATTTTCATATATTTGACTGTAGTCAGTGGCTGTATTAATTTAGTAGTTTCTTCTGACTTCGCGAGAAATAATCTAAGCAATGAAAGTTATTTCGGCAATTTTAGTCTCATGCTATTTTCGTTTTGTTTCCAGATATTGGTATTGCCCCCTTATCAGGGACAAGGCCATGGTCGTCGGCTACTGGAGGCTGTAAATTCTGTTGCAATGGCAGAAAACATATATGACGTGACAGTCGAGGGCCCTTCCGACTACCTCCGGTTTCTCCGTGCCTGCATTGACACTTTCCGCCTTCTTGCTTTTGAGCCCATAAAGCCGGCCATCAGTTCAGCTGTCTCTTACCTGAAGGAAGCCAACCTATCCAAGAGAATTTGCAAGTTAAGGTCTGCTCCACCAGCTAACTTGATGGAGATTGTGCGACAAACGTTAAAGATCAATAAGAAACAGTTCCGCAGGTGCTGGGAGGCCCTTATCTATCTAAACCTCGATACCAATGACCGCATGTGCATGGATAATTTTAAGGCCTTCATCTCTGATCGTGTGAAAGGTGATATCCTAGATAAGGATGCTGAGGACAATGGGAAACGCCTGATTGAGGTGCCTAACGATTATGGCCATGACATGACTTTTGTCGTGTTCTGCTTGCCAGCCGGCAGCGAAGCAGATGGTGTGGATGGCAAGCTAGAGGGAGATCCAGCAACTCAAGAGGAGCAGTTGAATCAGTTGATTGACAAGGAGATGGAGGACGTTGCTGCTATTGCACAGAAGGTTTCTTTTCTTCGCAATTCCTAATGTGAGATCCAAGGGCTGTGAAAGAGTCTCTTCTACTCTTTTGAAATAAAAGTGGGCAGTCAAAAATTGGCCTGACATGATGGATGGTATATTGTAAATTGTAGCTACATCTCATATACCAGTCTTTTATTTGGAGGGTCAGTCTTTTTGCAGACTTTGCTAATCCTTTAGGAACTGAATGTATGCCATCATACTCACATTCTCAACTGACCTTTAAATGAGTTTTGTTGTTACTTATTTGAGTTGGTTAGCCCTATTTGCTACTCCAAAATTAACGAAGGTATCCTGTTTCTAGATGGAATGACATGACCTGGTGCATCATATTTAGATTGTCACATGAAGACAAGTATTGGGAAAAGTTGATGGGAGGGCTACTGATCGGTTGGCGAGGTTCCTGAGTGCAATGTTTGAGCTGCATTAACACGAATGCCTCTAGGATGATATATGGCCACATGCTGCACTGAGAGATGATCGTTAAGAACTTTTCTAACCAGGGAAAGGGACTGAAGGTGATCTGAGTGACGCTTGTCAGCCCCTCCGATTCAGAATTTGATCATGGCTCCAACTCTGAGCAGAGGGTGAGGACTTCTTGAATTGGACGATTTGTTCATGAACACTTCGGCTCACTCTGTCAAGAAAAACCTCTAAACATCAGACAGAAATCAATTCTGAGATTGAGCCTGCTCCATGCATCAGAGTATTATTTGGCATTTTGATATCTCCCCTGGTTCTTCAATGCTCCAATCTACCATGAATAGGATTGCAGCCTCAAAAGTGCTCGGTTGTAGGTGCATGATAAATGTGCTGTTTGGCATGGTTTGGGGGGCTGATGTAGCGTGGGCTTCATACTGCCAATAGCACTCCTGTTTATCTTGAGGGAGGTTGGAAGGAACATTAATAATCTGAATGGGAATGGTAGAGTTGTTATGTTTGATGAAAAATCTTTGTGCACCGACATGTGATAAGTCTTTGTGCATCGGATGCACGTCTGTTCAAGCATGCGTGCAGGGCGCGCCACGGCTCAATAGGCCATGGCATGCGTGCGCGCTTTATGCAACGGAGGCCGATGCATAAAGTCTTTTCCTACGTTTGATTACTGATTTTATATAATAATAATTTTAGATTATTTTTATCTTTAATATCATATTTTAATTTGATGATCCTAAATGTATCCTTGAAGGACCAATATCCAGGATCACCTCACATATGGATTTCAGATTGAGATTTGTTGATCAAAATGCTCTTTATTCTAAAAAAAAAATTTTAAAAAAAACTTTTATCAAGAATTATATTATAATAAATAATATTATAATATAATGTAATAATATTACAATAAAATGGAGAGATTTAGCTTCTTTCGAATGTAGTCAATTTTAAGTTTTGATCACTTTCTTCGTCTTTATATTTAAATGGATTTCAAAGTTATTTTATCATTTTTTTATCTTTCGTGAACAATGTGAATTTAAAAATAAAGGAAATAATCAAACTTAAGTTTGATTATATTCAAATATAACCATGCATATTTTCAATAATATTAAGTTTATAATATATTATAAATAATAATACAATAATATATTATAATATAGTATTATATTATATTTCTATAATATAATATTAAAATGACTCTCATTATATTATATTATAATATTAATAATAATATGATGTCATACTATATAATGTATTATTATTATTTTCATATTTTTGATATAGTATAAAGCATCATTAATATGTAATTTACGTACTATAATACATAATATCATAGTTTAATATAAAAATATGGTAAATAATGATAAAAACATCATAGTAGTTATAAAATATATTGAATAATTTTAGTATTATGTAACAAATAATTTTTAGATTACATGAAAAATCAAAGAAAAAAAAATCTCTCAATGTTTTTTAAAGTAAATTTTCTTGTTACATTTGAAGCATAATCGGACGGCTCTGATTACATACTCTGGATACTGAACTGTAATCAGGGGAAGATGTGTTCGCGTGCCACGTCCGAGGCTGCCTGCTGAAATGCGCGGAGGGTATCCATCTCCTCGCGTGTGGTGAGCAGTGGGAGCCGTCCATTCCGCGAGGGTACAAGTAGTCATCTCCGTTGGTCGGCGGCTCCTCTTCCTCGTCTTGATCCCGTCTCTCTCGTCCTCATTCTTGGGAGGTCAGTGCATTCGATCATGTACAGAGCTGTGGGTTCTCACCTCAGGGCTCTCAAGGTCGGTCCTCGCAAAACCCTCGCCCTGACATCTCAAGTTCCCTTTCTCGCATCTTTTACTTTTTGTTGAAAGTTCGAAAACTGTGATCTAGATTTCCTTGGATCTCAACAGCGTTGTGTGCCTATTGGTGATTTTTTTTCCCCTTTTAAGACTAGATGCAGTTCTCGTTTAGATTAATGAGGAGTAATGACGGAAACCCTAATTATTGCTTGGATTGTCTGATCTTGTTTGTATATTGTTTTTTTTTTTTTTTTGTCCTTTTCTGTCTACTATCTTATAAACCTGACCCAAAGTTTTGGTTTTTCTTCTGATTGCTGCTACAATATCTATTTGCGAAAAATATTTCAGCTTGCTATCTTTTAGTGTTATGATGCAGCGCCTTAGCTAAAGATAAATATAAGCATAGGGAGAAGAACGTGACGTGAATATTAAGGAAAAGAAAATATATGCAGTTTGGGGTCTGTTGGTAACTAATTTTTCCATATTGAAGATCAATAAATGGTGCATTTCTTTATATTTTAGTGAAATTAATTTTTTAGCAACTCACTGGCCATAGAATGATCATTTTTTCTGGAAAACCCTGTGTAATTTAAAGTGTTATGCCGTAGATGTTACCATTTTGGTTCTCATGCAAGAAGGTGTAGATCTCTCATTTGTTTATGAGAACCGGAACCTTTTGATGAGTCACAGCTCGTTTTTTTGCGAGAAGTAAAAAACATGTCTTAGGGAACATAATTTATCAAAGTTTCTTCAAAAAGACGTTAGCATTGTTAACACAAATGTATTATAAAATGGTTATGGTGCATCAGTTAAGGCTTAGGAGTCACACGAGTGGATGATGCATTAGCTTAAGTTGATTGAGCTGATGTGGACTAAGTACCAGGGGAGGCATAGGTTAATCAATGGTAGGGGGGCTTGGATTTTATCTTTTTTTCTGTGGAGGGTCATAAGAGGAGGGACGCCTATGAATCTTATGTTCTGTTTGTAGGAAAATATAATTATACAAAAAAAACTTTATTGATTGAGGATTTTTTTTTCTCGGCAGGAACAAATGCAAAACGAAAAAAAATACAAAACCTGATTCAAAGTAACAGAGTGGTTAATGAGTTATGTATTTTGTACTTTCAGAGAATGAAGGCCTGATGTTCTAATTTCTCTAGTCATCATAGTCAGATAAGACACAAATTTTGATGATAGGAAGTGAAACCCTAAAGACTTAGATAGAACTAGCAGAATAAATCTTTTGGGAAAGCAATACTTGTTGCTGTTACCTTCAATAAGAATTAGTTGCTAGTGTAACTGACCTTAAAGAAATGAGATCTAAAAAGCTGGTATTGTTTATAGTCATAAACACCATTTCTGCCATTATTTTGAAATTGATTTTATATGAATCTGTTAGCAATTCACCTTGGATGATTACAGAGTATCCGTTGGTCTCATTGTTGATAAAAAAGTTGAAAAAGCAGTTTGATGAATATGGGAGGTTTTAACTTTGAAGGAAAGACTCATAACTGTGAACACTGAGTCACATGGCAACATCTTATGTTTGGTATGCATGCAGTCGAGTTGCCACATAGCATATATGCAGTATGCATGCACATATGAGGCTACGATGTAGCCTGGTCATAATTTGCAGGTTGCACAATCTGATTTTACAGCAAGTTTGATTCAGATCTGATCTGAGTGATATAGCACCAATCTGCTTTGAATTGGTAGCCGCTGTTAAGAGAGAAACAAAAGCTGAACTACTACTGATCTTGTTTTGGATCTACAGAACAGTGATAATCTGCTGTGTTTTGTCACTGCAATCAAGAAGTGTAGCCAGAGAGAGAGAGAGAGAGAGAGAGAGAGAGAGAGAGAGAGAGAGAGAGAGAGAATAGTGAAGTGTTGAAGATAGAATAAGAGAATAAGTGGGGAAAGGAAGGATTAGAGAAGGATGCTGTAGAAATAAGAGAAGAACAAGAGGAATAAGGGATGGAAGCCCATGGTCTTTCTTTCTTCTGACAGAATATGTTTAAGCTATGATAACTCACCAGCCACAGCCAGCCAGCCAGCCAGCACAAAGGCCTTGTTAACAGACCAATGAATCCACTTTCCTATTCTAGCTAGGGCTCTCTAAGCTAGAAATAAATCTGTTAATGATTTCCTATCTTTATTGACTATCTGGACCCTGGTAGACACGCCAGGCCAGAAGATCCCTGAATTGAAGGGACTGGCTGACCATATAATTAAACTTAATTTGATGTCAACAAATTATAACATCATAAATAAATCCAAAAACATGAACTACTAAATTCTCCTACTTATGGCTTTCTTACTGCTCATCGTACTGTATGGTGAACAGTATCCATGAACAGTACGTGGTGTAATAGGTCTCTAGCTTTAGGTATCTTTATTGCACCAATATGAATATGTGGTTGATATTTTTAAATATTTAAAATAATAAAATGCATAAATATATAAATAGTTAAAAAAACTAGAAATAAAGCACAAAAATTCAGAAAATAATAATGGTGATGATGATGATAATAAATAAATAATAAATAAAAATTATTGACATTCAAACTTATTTCAAACTTTAACATGAAATGACATGTTAACCTAATAAAATGACAATAACATGAAATATAGATCATGCTCAAGCTGGCAACATAAATTAAATAATAAGTTGCTACAATGCATTGTTAGAAGTGTTTTAACAAAGTTTAAACTTTGAACTATATACTTCATAAACAATAAAGTGACAAAACATGTGACTAGTACAAAGTTTAAACTTTGAATTATATACTTCATTATGCAAGTGCTTCTTCAAGATATGCAGCCATACATGCAGTATGTGGGTGTTTATGCAATATGCAGCCATATATGCTGTATGTGGGCATTTATGTAATATGTGGCTATATTTGCGGGATGCAGGTGCAGATGCAATATGTCGCCCCATATGCAGCATGCAGTCATATATGCAGTTATCCAGCTGTATATGGCCTATTTTTGCGGTCCAACACATAAGGGGACTGCACATGGTACAGTGCAGTTCAGGGTCTGCCTCTGCATATGTAGCTGCATAAGTCACTTTTTAAAACAATGCTTGAAAATGTTGATGCTATTTGATTCATAAGAATAACATGTTAAGGTTTATCTTCTCATCCATAATCTATCAAAAATATTACTTCAGATACATGTGTCTGTAATAAATATTTCCACCATAAAACTCCTGCTTTATCTGAACAATTTATTATCTATTATCATTCGAGGGTACCAGGAAGGATGCTTTTATTTTCATGCCAGTTGAATCATTTATGGCTTTAGAGGAGCTTTTTCATGATTGGGCTTATATTCCTTATCGCTTTACCTTTTGCTGCCATTTAGGAGAATAAATTGCTCACAGGGACACTTTACTATCTTGGTAGCAATTTAGATATTCTAGACAATGTTCTTTTTTGTGAGTTGTATTTAGTTATCAATATGTGATGATCTTCCCAGTTATTTTCTTTTCTGCTCTGTTACTTATAAAGAGGTCTAGTTTATGTGGGATATGACATTGTCTTGAGTTATTGTTTATGATCAGATATCATATCTATATAATTGAGTTAAGTTCTCTTAAATTATATTGAAATTTGGATGATTTATGAAAAGGAACAAGTAAGACCTTAGTCTGCTTAAATGTTCTTTTCTTTTCTTTAAAAAAATATTATTAGAGCGTGTTTCTGAAGACCATAGCGAATGTGGTTTTGTGGAAATGCTTTAGCTACTTGTACTTGATATGATGGATCTTAAGATAGTGCGTAGACATTGTGATATCTCCGATTTGTTCTCAGTGCCATGTAGGTGCTACTGGAGGTGTTGGTGCTACCACCACCAGATCTGCTAGTACAAGTGTTGCAAAAAGGACTTCTGGTGGATTTTTCAGCTGGCTTACTGGGGAGCGGTCTAGTCAACTTCCTCCTCTAGATTCCCCCTTTCTGGTGTTACACTTCCGCCACCTTTGCCTGATTATGTAGAACCAGGAAAGACAAAAATCACGACTCTTCCAAATGGTGTCAAAATTGCATCTGAATCATCACCAGTATGTTTTTCACATATTTATTTTGATCAGTTGTAGTTGAACCTGTCTCTAGTTTACACACATGATAAGATTGTTGGTGTTGGATTCTCAGAACCCAGCTGCATCAATAGGGCTATATGTTGATTGTGGTTCTGTATATGAAACACCTGTTTCATGTGGGGCCACACACCTCTTGGAGCGGATGGCCTTCAAAAGCACAACAAACAGGAGCCATTTGCGTATTATCCGTGAGGTAGAAGCAATTGGAGGCAATGTCACAGCATCAGCTTCTCGTGAACAGATGGGTTATACTTTTGATGCTCTAAAAACATACATGCCTGAGATGGTTGAGGTGCTTATCGATTGCGTCAGGAATGCTGTTTTCCTTGAGTGGGAGGTCAATGAACAGGTATTCTAGCTCGGTAGACCACTGCCTTTTCTTTCTGATTTTGGTTAGTTACAGGTGTTGACTCAGTCCAACTCAGTCCTGTTGTTAACTGCAGCTGCAAAAAGTAAAAGCAGAGATTGGAGAAATTTCTAACAATCCCCAGGGTTTGCTCTTGGAGGCTATTCATTCTGCTGGCTATGCTGGTGCATTGGCAAATCCTCTGATGGCTACTGAATCTGCAATAAGCAGATTGAATGCTACTATTTTAGAGGACTTTGTTAAGGTAAGATTAAGCAACTTGTCTCCTATAGCATAGGCTATGGTGGTGATTCTCTGCTTTGACATTTTTGTTGATTTTTTGATGATGTTAGGAGAATTATACAGCTCCTAGAATCGTACTTGCGGCGTCGGGTGTGGAACACGAAGAGCTTGTATCAGTTGCTGAACCACTGTTATCTGACCTTCCAAAGCTCTCTGCCCCGAAGAACCAAGATCTGTATATGTTGGAGGTGACTATCGTTGTCAAGCTAGTTCTGTGGTATGTGTTAAAAGTTTCTAACCTGTTTAACTTTGACAAGTTTTTATCTTTTTCCTTTTTGAATTATAAGTCTTTTCTCTTTTCTACTGTGCTTATTTTTATTTTTGCAAACAGCAAACACATGTTGCTCTTGCTTTTGAAGTTCCTGGTGGCTGGCGTCAGGAGAAGGAAGCCACAACATTGACTGTACTTCAGGTCTTCTTTAAGTGGCTCATAAAGTTTTGAATCAGTGCAAGTCTCCATTTTGCTGGTTCTTTTATATTTTAGGTTCTCATGAAATATGTTCGAGACACTAACCCTTATATCTATGACTGTCTGTTGTTAGATAGCAGATGGACTGACTGATGCCATATTGATTCCATGTTGTTGCAGATGCTCATGGGTGGAGGAGGTTCTTTCTCTGCTGGAGGTCCTGGGAAAGGAATGTATTCTCGGCTTTGTAAGTTCTGATCCATGCATGGCCATGTTTTCTTGCTTGCCTGCAATTTAGCTGTCACACTTCTGTTCTCCATCTTTGTTTTTCATTTTTTTTAAGTAACATTATATTTGGGGTTTTCTTGAAGCAGAAAGATGTCACTGTCTTCAATATGTTCTGTATTTTCTGTATCTTTAACTTGTAAAATGATACATTGTTTACAGACCTTCGTATCTTAAATGAGTTTCAACAAATCCAGTCATTCTCTGCTTTCAACAGTGTTTACAATAATACTGGCATTTTTGGAATTCATGCCACCACGGTAAGCCACTCTTTTATTGTGTGTATAGAAGTGATTGGTAATTAGTTTTAAATTTTACATACTTCTACTTATTTAAAATCTGAATTTCTTTGTCAACATTGGCCTTCTGGCATTCATTTAATCATCAAGCTTTCTTTATTGTCATCTACTTAAGTTACTGTTTTTATGTAGTTTTATGATGCTGCCTTAGGATTGGGACTGCTCTATAGTGGGTCTAGAGGCCCTTTCTTGAAGATTATATGGATCTCAATTCTCAAGTGAAATTCTGAGTGGTGTCATATACTCTCTGTAGACGGTAAACCAAAATTTGTGTGCTAGACTGCTAGGTTAAGGGTTTTATAGTGTTCCACAGTTTGATTATGATGAAAAGATGATTTGATACTGCCATCCGGAATTTTTAACAAGCACCAATTTCAAGTTATCAGGCAGTAATCACAATCTTCTCTCAGATACAAGGTATCACAGGGAGGACAGGCAATGCAAAGAAAAACAATCAAATATGAGATATGTCAGATAGCATTATAACACAGATTAGATTGGATTCTCAGCCAGCAATGCAATAAGCTGGCAAACAGAATAGCATAAGACATCAAAAATAAAAGGAAAGAGAAAATATGGGGGTGGGAGAAGATAGAGGAGTTCCTCATAAGCATATGGTTAGGAGAGGGGAGAGAGACAGTGTGCCACTTTTTTTCTTCCTGTAAAGGGGAGGGGAATTCCTCATAAGCACATGGTTGTCCAGGTTACTGTTTCTGTCCTTATGCAGATTGGATTCGTGTAACATGGAGGAGAATTTGGTTATGTCAAACATGTGGATGTTAGATGTCTTTGTACATAAATATTTTTGACTTTGATATTCACTGTTTAAATTTTAGATAACTGGAATTTACAAAGTCGAATATTATTTTTACAAATTTGCCCTTTGATACTTTTTTTGTCATCTTGATTGGATTGAATATTATCTCTTATCTCCTACTATATATTATTGGAACTCTTGAACGTTTGTTGTCCACTGGATATTCAGTAGTCTCACCTGAAATCATGTGGAAGAAGAGCCCTGGCACAGAGATTCAGATGGTTATGAAAAAAAAAAATCTCATGTGGATGAAAAATCTTATTTAATCTCTTTCTTGACATGTGAAAAGTGTGTGAAGTTAGGCATGGGAAGTGGAAGAGTCCAACTCTGAATGAGAAAGTCGAATACAATGGTTTCTATCTCATGTAATCTCTCTTAAGGATATAGCTGATCTAATCTCTCTCCATTTCATGCAAAGATCTCATCTTTGATCAGATAGTAACACTGCTATCCTTACATACTCTTTCATGCATAACATGTGCCAAACACTAGTTCATAAGGGCTTTAGAGTCTGAACCTTCCTAGGATTATGGATACTAGAGGTTTCTTTAAAGTTGGTTACATAGGAATCACTAAATTTCTATTTGCATCTTCGAATTTACACGAAATTTTTGTTTTTGTTTTTTCGTTGTAAACTCCATACGAGCATAGGTTGGCCTATAGGTAGAGAGAGTTGATTATTATACTTGGAGTTGAGAAGAGTCTGATGCAATGGGTTGGGTTTTCCACATTTTCTTTGCGGTTGGGGAATCCCATGCCTGTGCCCACCTTTTCTTCTCTCTCTCTTTTTCTTGACTTTCTCTTGGAGCCCATTTGATGCTTGAAAGCTCTTCGCTTGCAGTAGTGCGTAGATCATGAATACAAAATATAAAAGAGTCTGAAATGGTGAACCTATATATATATATATATATATATATGCAGAAATTGATTTTAGATAATCTTATTGTAGCAGGATGGTGCCGCATGCAACACACTGAAAACCTACTGAATTAAATGCACCAATCGACCTGAGCACTGATTCATATGACATGGTTTGATATCATTTCTTCTTATACATACCAACTTTAGTGAATATATCTGGGAGCTTTATATAGGTCAGAAAATTTTGTCACTCATTCTTGCCTATATTTTTTGCCCCCTCTTGTTGATGGTACTGTGAAAATCCTTTTTCCCCAAAATACTTTAGAAGTGCTTCCAAAAAAGTGAACTTATATTTGGATATCTGTTTGTTTTTGGCTTTCATCCTCCCTTGATTTAGACTAAAGCAAGTGCCCTTTTGTAGAGTGAGAAAAGGTTAGGTAAAGGAACAGTTCTTGATAGGAAAATGAAATGAAGAAGAGGAGGGGAAGTAGAGAAGTTGAGAGGGGGGGGGGGAGGTTCAGGCCCAAAAAGGCGAGAAATTAGAGAAACAGCTATAGGTTAGCCTAGCTGCTTACAAACTAAAAACATCCATACAAGGAGAGCATCTTAACTTTGTAAAATAACACACCATGCCCAGACTGAGAGGTCTTATAAACACAAGACAAAATCACTTCTTATGCGTGTGCATTTGGCTGCTTGTCATACTATATCATTTTTTATGTAAAGTGCACTCCTGCCTGAAAACCTTCCTAATAATTGGTTGTTCTAAATCAGGGTTCAGATTTTGTTTCCAAAGCAGTTGATTTGGCAGTAAGAGAGCTTCTTGTTGTTGCAACTCCTGGACAAGGTTTTTATTTGCACTTAATCTTGCAGTAAAATTCTCTAATAAACCTGGACTCTGTTTTATGCCCTTTCTTCTTTTTTTACTTAGTTGACCAGACACACTAGATCGTGCCAAGCAGTCAACCAAGTCTGCTGTTCTAATGAACCTGGAATCAAGAGTATGTGCTCTTTTCAAGGCTTGTAAAGAATCTGCATTTGATGCGGTGCTTATCTTTTAGACATCTTTTCTTTAATCACAGTTGGTAGCATCAGAAGATATTGGGCGGCAAATTTTGACATACGGAGAGAGGTGTGATCATTTCTATTGCTTCTTGATGCACAATTCCTTCTGTGTTTTTGCATAATATGACTGGTCTATTTCTGCACATGGTCCATGTTTATAATGTGCATCCTTATGAGATGGGAACATCAGTTAAGGGAGGATAACTTGAGCTGAAGATGTGATAGTACGTTCACTAATTGTAAGATAAATAGTTATAAGGATTTAGTAGTCCCACCTCAAGAGGGATATGGCATCAGATATACCAGGAAAACCAATATGTTGCAAAAATTAAAATCTTAATACTGATAATATGCTATTATTGTTTCGTCCAATTTCAATATTCTGAACCTAATGTTATGTTTCAATGAGTGATTTAATCGTTTACCATGTAAAATTTGATTCAAAATTTAAAAAGAAAAAAAAAGAGAGTGTTGGTGTAATTCAGGAAAAGTCAAAGAAAATATGGAATTTTGATAAGAAAACAATAATGTTTGAGTTAACTTGAGCAGTTGTCTTGGTAGTTTTAGTGAAGTGTGGCCCGTATGGAAAAATCACAATGTTAGGGTATATTTCTTTAGATGTTATTATGTGAATCTAATTTTTTCTTGCTTTGCTTGATAAAACATGTACTAAATCTCCAGATAACTTAATCTCACATGCTTTGACTTCTTTGTGTTTTATTATATTTGGTCACATGTGATTTGGTGCCTAAGGATGAAGATTGTGCATATAATAAAACAAACCAGACATGGCCCCTTTTTTGAAATTCTCTGCCCAAACTGAAATATTGTCCCGGATTTGGAGTTTGATTTATTAGCAATCAACCAAGATCCCTGTTGGGTAGATATATCCACCCTATTCAGAATCTTACCAACATGTAAACCAGGACCTGCTTTTAATAATTGAAGGAGACCTTAAAAATTGAACTTATGGTCTGGTGCAGCGCCATGCACAAACCTCGATCTTGTCTAAGATCTTGAGTAATAAAAATTTGCCACGAATTGATGGGGCTCTTTGTCTACTAGAATCTATTTTGAGGTCTGGATTAAATTAAATTTAATCATTTATTCCTACTCAAACTCTGCCAAGGCCGGTTCCAAGTCCAAGTAAAGAAGGAGGGTTGCATTAGATAGCTGACAGCTAGCATAAAATTCCGTCAGATTTTTTAAAACATGAATTTACTACATCAAACTATGCAAAGTTGAGTTGAGTATTTGTTCCTGCTCAGTTCACCCGTCTTACTTGGAGCATCTGCTAGAAGGTGTAGAATGTAATTTGACTGTTTGTATACCCTGTATAAAATTTGAAACAACAATTTAGCTGCAGGATGCTAAACATTTGTTTGTAAACTTTGCACAACTATCGTATAATGATTTCCTGATATTTTCCACTTGCTTCTAGCACCTAGTCTTAGCAGGAAATGTATTTTCTTAAATTTAATTCAGTAAATACAACTATTGCTTAAAATTACTGATTTTCCTTTGATACCAGGATTCAAACTATTATAATCAACATGACCTTTCCAACAAAATAATGAATCTTTTTTTTTTTGTGTTTTGACGTTTCAGGAAACCAATTGAGCATTTTCTGAGAGCTGTTGATGAAGTTACACCGGACGATATAACTTCAATTTCACAGAAGATCATTTCTTCACCACTGACAATGGCATCTTGGGGAGATGGTATGTTCTGAGTAACTTTTGATAAGAAATATTAAATTGTTTTATGGAAACCTTAATATATCTGGTTCTCTTAATTGCCAACAATATCTTTCTTGTAGTTATCAACGTCCCCAGTTATGAATCTGTCAACCGAAAATTTCACTCGAAGTGAATGTTCCCACACCTAAAAACTCAAGCCTTTATCACTGAAGTGAAAGCTCCCTTATCATGGTGTTGGCAGTAGAGAATGAACTTTTTAATTGTCCCCTTGGAAAATTTCATGTGGATCAATAACTTTGTGGCTTGTTGCAATCGAGACCCTCACTCTCTTCACCTGAACTGGGAAACCAGATTCCTGACAAGGTCCAGCGTATTTCTTATACTTCTCAGAGTTTTGCAGCTTCTATCCATTTACTTGGTCATGCTGCTAAAAGCGAATTCCTTTTTCTTGGCTATCTATCATCAGGAATATTTTATAAAGCATCATTGTTGTTTCTGAAGTGGCTTCGGCTGCACATTTTGACCTGGAAAATAAAAAAAATTCGTAGTGCTAGTTGTGGTACAAAATGTTTTTGAGCTATGCCATGATACTATTTATATATATGTTTTTTCCTTGGTGGATTCTTGGTTGGTCATATGGTGTAACAGAGGTTAAGAACACTAAAAATAATAACAGCCTGCAGGTCTTTTCAGATGGTATGGTCGTACACGTTGCACTTTGCAATTTTGATTTATGAACTTTATAAGATGTCTACTGAAGTACTGGTTCCAAGAAAAAATTCTATTTTCATTCCAGCCTATTTATAATCTAACATGTTAAAGTTCAACTTCCCAAAAGGCGTTTATTTTGATTCTGCAAACCAGACTTTGAAGCGTCTGTGACCCTAAAAATATGATAATTCTGTTCTAAAAATAAAATTTTAAAATAAGTTATTCATAATATTTTCTGTTTATGCTATAATTATATATTAGTTTAGAATGTAGATCTATGTATTAAAAATGTAATAATTGAGTTAGAAATTTTGACAGTATTTTACATTTTTCTTTGATGTCAGTCTGAGTTTTAAATGCCCGTGGGAGAGAGATTGCACTCTTCTTCAACTGTTAATTTTTGGAATCTTAATTAAAAACGATTTTGGAAAAATGAATATCAAACACGCTGTGTCTGGAGGTCGATTTGCAAATTTTTTTATATTTTGGGCTTGAAAGTCTGATTTGACGTCGAATTTTTTGTGTTAAGTTCTATGTTAAATATATTTTTAATGAATTATATTATTAAAGCCTTGTTTGGGAGACCTGACTTCAATAGGAAACATGGTACTCTCTCCGATTTGGTGCTTCGTTGCAAGTGGTGAAATACACCAGGAAGACTAATTTTCTTGGCTGAATTTGAGCAAGATGATTAAGGTGCCATTAAGTTTGCTAATGAAGTTGTCAATTATGTCGAAGTCAGTAAAATTGCCAATTAAATTTGCCATTGAAGTTTCCAATTGAGCCTGTTGACCAGGATTATTTAGTTGCCAATTGAGCCTTTAATGTATATTTCATATGTTGGCCATAAAGTTGCCAATTAAGTTTATTGTATTATATATACTGGCATTCCAAAATTTAAATTTTTATATTTTAAATTTGTAACAGATGCATAATATTATAAATACAAGACCATCTTTCACTCATGCCAAGTGTGTGAGAGGGAATCAATACAATTGTCTTACATGGTATTAAAGGTTCCAATAGTCCATTTGACATTTTTGATCTAGTTTGCTCACGTATCTCACGTCTCTCTCATCTTCCCCACCACCTTTTTCTTCTTTGCAAATTTATTTGATGCCATCTCTTTTCTTTGCCGTAACTTTTTCAATGGGCAATCCCCCGCATATAGTTTGATTGGAGTGGGGTAACTTTTTACTATGGAAAGCATACATCCAACCATTTTTTGTTGGCCGTAGACTGAGGGGTTAAGTTGATAGCAACACACCTCGCCCTTCGACCACTCTCTCGTGAATATAATGGCAAACTTGAAGAGTCTACCGTAGCTTTTGAGTTCTGGGTTCTGATAATCAAATTGCATGAGCTGGCTATTCAACTCAATATTGGTTTAATTATTATCCAAGTGATGGGCTTATATCATGCAAGAAATAGGTAGATCTTCAGAAAATCTTTACTATTTAGAGTGAAATCCATTTCAGCAACCATATCTATGAGTTGGATTTTCATGGATCATAAGTTAATCTCTCTCTTTTCATTAAGCATAATTTAAATTATGCTAATTTTGTTTTGGCATACGTCGATGGCATAATTATCATGGGTAACTCTCTAAGTAGTTTAGATGATTTAATCTACTTTTGTTAGAAAGAATATACCATGAAAGAGCTTGGCCCACTTTATTTCTTCGTAGAGATTGAAGCAAAATAACAACTTATCTCTCTTTGACACGGTCGAAGCATATTCTAGATGTTCTTAAGAAGACAAAATTGAATAGTTCTAAACTTATCTCTATACTAGTTGTAGCTTCTAAACTTTCTCTATATGACCGTGATCGATATATTGATTTAATTGAATATCGAAGTGCTGTGGGAGTACTCCAATATTTCACTCTTATTAGACGCCTAATATAACACTTATCATCAATAAAGGTTGCCAATTCATGTAGAAGCCTATAAATGAGCACTGGGTTGCAGTCAGATGGATCCTATGTTACTTGAAGCAAACTATCACTCAAGGCCTCTATCTCTTAAGAGTCTTTTCTAGTACTCTATAAACTTATTCTGATGCCTGCTGGACTCGCAATCCAAATGGTAGATAATCTGTCAGTACTTACAATATAATTTTGGAGCTAAATCTTATATCCTGGAGTGCCATCTAGTGTAGAATTTGAATATAAAGGCTTGACAAATACTACTACAAAGTTAATGTAGATCTTCTCTTCTTTAAGTGTTGGATATTTTCTTATCTTTTACACCATTCATATGGTATGAAAATCTTTTCATAATTTATCTTATAATTAACCTAGTCTTTCATGCTTCCATCAAGCATATCGAAATAGATTACCACTTTGAGAATGTGTGACCCCCTTGTCAGCTTAAAGTCCACTTCATCTCATCCGTTAATTAGATTGCGGACGCATTTACAAAAGGTTTTTCTTTTCATCATTTTATTTGTTTTGCTTGAAGCTATTAGTTCATTAGACCATCTTTGAGCCTTCAAAGGTTGTTGATCAAAATAATTAAGTTGCCAATTAAGTCTACCAATGAAGTTGCTAATTAAGTCTAAGCTAGTGAAGTTATCAATTGAAACTATTGTTAACTTAGATTACTAAGTTGTCAATTGAGTCCACCAATGAAATTGCCAATTATGTTTATTATACCAACATTTAAATCTAGCCAAGCCTAGATTAAGCCACCTTCTCCCTCCTTAAATTCATTTAGATCATGAATTTCAAATATAAAAAGGTTGTAAAAATGGGATGGTTTCAAGATTCGTATGAATCAAAGGATAAGAAATATAATCAAATACTGTATTGCATTCGAATATAGTCAAGTCTATCTCTATACTCTATACTCATAGATCAAAATTTAAAATTTATAATAGAAGCATAATATATTATAAATATAAGATTTTTCTTTTGCACATGTTAAGTGAGTGAAAATGAAAATTTAATTTTTTATAGAATTTTCAATAATCATGCCATATTCAGCATGCTTTCTCACATCATCAACTTACCAGATCTGATTGTCTATAAACCAGATTATCTTTGATGCTGCTTCTATACCTCTCCATAGGATTTTGAGAAATATCCGATCTCTGTCAGCGGATTGTGGCCGTGGCCTCGTCTCTGGTGATTTTGACTCCGCTGGACTCTGGAGCTCCTCTGCTGCTTTGACAGCGAACCAGTACACGGTTTTTATATCTTGGGAGCCCCCTCCTCTAGGGTTTGTCAAAATCAACTTTGACAGAAGTGTCCGCGGGCGATCAGCTGGCTCTACTTTTATCATTCGTGGGCCGGAGGAAGTCCTTTTGGCAGCTGATGGCTTTGGTAGTCTGGACTCCTCGGTCCCTATGTCAGAGCTATATGCAGCTTGGGCGGGTATCTCCTTCGCTGTCAGACTCTGCATGTTTACAACCTCGTTATTGAGGGCGATGCTATGATTGTTATTCAGTGGTTGCGGGGAGATAGTGATTCCCAACCCGCGACCAATCCTCTCCTGCAGGATATTTGGGTTATTTTGAGGGAGCTCCAGGGAATTCAGATCCGTCACATTTATCGCGAAGCTAACTCGGCGGCCGATTGGGTGGCTTCGAGTGTGGCTCACTATTCAGGGTTTTGGTGCTGGAGACAGGGTGATCACTGCCCTAGTATATTGCAGCAATTAATGTATTCTGACCTTTATGGGCTGACTCGTACTCGTGTTATATGATCGCCCGCTTGTACCAAAAAAAAAAAAAAAAAAGAAGAAGAAGATATTTTTAGTGATTTTTAGTCAAATTATTTTTAGCCTACTCCTTTGGAGAATAGCCCATAATAAACAATAATTTGATTTGTATGTTGGAAATGAGCCATGCTAATCGGACCCTCATCAAGCTAGCTAGCTTTAAGTAGGAATTTGAGTTTAACTTGAGAGGGTTTCAGTTTGGATGTTGATCCTTAGCTTAAAACTCAAATTGGAGCTCAACTTGATCTAACTCGTTCAAGAATTTCTTGCACTTATTTTCTCTAAATATAAAAAATTTATCTCGATTTAATAAAGATTTTCTTTAACCTACTCAGATTGACGTGTGATTTTCAAGCTTTAATTTGATTTAAGATGAGTTTAAAAAAATAACTAAAAATTTTATGATCAAAACCGGAGTAAAGTTGATATATACTTCTCACCTCAAAACCCATACTAAACCCCTATAAATATATAAATTATATTTTTACACCCATGTAACTGTAAGTGAACTCACCTTGGATCTATATGTAAATCATATATATATATATTTTTTCTTTTTTCAAGATAATTTCAAAAGAAAAGCAAAAGAATAAGGATGGAATGTACTCTTGGGGTAGAATAGGGTATATATAAGAAGTTGAAGGCAGAAATGGAGTGAGCAAAAATTAGTCCAGATGTACTACTCCGTTGCCTTGTTTTAGTCTCCACCCCCTCACAAGCCATTGTTCGGATGGCTTGATTGGGACGCGAGAAATAATTCAATCTCAACGCTACATATTCATTTACAAGATGATATTTTTCTCTTAGCTAGTATTTGAAACAGAGGATAAGAGGGGATATCCCCTAAATATCCCTTCTTATTCTCAAAGCATAACTATAAAGGATAACTGGGAATAAAGTTAATAAAAGGAATAATCCATGGTTAATCATGGGATATCTCCTCAATTTATTTCTAGAGAATGCAGGAATAGCTGGTTATCCCTCCAAATAAAAGTAAAAAAAGTTATCCTATGAATTTACCTTTTTGTATTTGAAATGATCAATGGGATAGTCAAGGAATATCTCTAGAGATAGATAAACTCTATCTCATACATTTATTCATGAATAATATTTTTTCTATCAAATACTACCTTATTTATACTTAGGCGACGTAAGTTATCACAAAGTGATTCATGCATCCAAAAAGACAAATCGCTATACATGGTGATTGTTAACCGAGTCAACTTTTAACGGTGTCCGGCTAGCCACGTTCGGATGATGACAGATCGTAACTTCATTGTCTCAACTCATACAGAGCCCGGGTCTTGTCCAGTTTGGTCAAATGACTCAATCCCGCCGTACTTACGCTTCCCGAACAAGCGAAGCGAGGTGGAATGGAAACCAGGGGCGCTCGGCCCTCAGATTGAAACATACATATATCTCCCCTCGTTCCAGAAGCCACGATTCCCGCCCGCAACGCAAACAGGCGAATGCCCCATGGATCTTTTTTCTTTCTCAAATAACGATACCACCACCCTTCCCCATTGGACTCCATGCCTCTTACTGAGTGGAACGTTCAGTGGATGGACGTGGAGAGACACGCATGCACCGCGACGCATCCACGGCCTCCGCCGAGCAATTTTTTTTCAATTTTTTTTTATCCGATCAATACCATTTTAATTGAGTAAAATAAATTTTAATTTAAACAGTTTAATAAATAATGATTCAAAAACGATATTCTTCGCTTTATCTTTGTTTATTTATTTTATTAATATTTAAATATATATATATATATATATATTAAAAATTAAAAATTAAAAATTAAAATTTAAAAATATATATATATATATATATATATATATATATATATATATATATAGACGCGTTTAAAATGCAATTATAATTTAATAGCTCGTTTTTTATAGATATACCAATATTAACTATTGATAGTTGATAATTGATTTATTTATCTAAAAAATTTTATTTTTTTTAAATTTTAATAAATTATAAATTTAATAAAATTTTAATTATAATAATTTTATAAAATAAAAATAAAATATTTTTCTAACGACAATATAGAACGCTCCGAATCAACTTCGGGCCGTTGCCATCCTAGTCGTCCCGCACCGCTGCTAACGCTCTGGACCTCCCTCCAGAGCGATTGGCGGTTATTTCTCCGTTATCGGTTAAAATAAAATAAAAACTTATTCGAAGAGTGATTGGCGGCCGTTCCGCATTTCCTTCTCCACCATGCGGTGTGGTGCGGTGCAGGAACTAAGCATGTTTGCAGTTTTCGAACCTTACCGGAAAAATATGATAAAATTTGGCTTACGAAATAAATATATATAATATTTATTTTTAAAACAAGATAATCCCAATAGCTAATTTTAATATATATATATATATATATATATATATTTCACTTATATGATTTAAAAATAAATTAGATGATTGCTTTGAGAGTAGAGTATTTTTTTAATTAGTTTTTTTTATTAAAAAAGAATTTTAGAGTTAACAAGTAACAAAATGAACATCTTTCTTTATTTAGAAAAGTTGAAAACAATCTCACCGTAATTCTGATCAATTATAACAAAATTAAATTAGGAATTATTTAAATAGTTAAATAAATCTTGAAAATAATGATTGAAAAGCTCGTGGACCGTGGTAAGTTTTTTTTGGAACTAAATTGGATAAGTTTTTCTCATGAAAAACAAATAAGCAAGTGGTTGAGGAGAAATCAAGGAAGAATACTTGCCGGAAATTTGGTAGGAAATCATGTCCAATAGGACTGCTTGCAAAGATGCTTTGAATAAAATAGTGTTGTTTTTATTGTTGAGGGTTAGATGTTCATTTGTTGGCGCTTATTATAGAACTTTTGCTCAAAAATTGAGACATGTGTTTTTTTATCTCAAATTATTTTTTTATAAAAATCATAATATATTACTTTTTTTTATCTTTCTTCACTTTAAGAATTTAGAATATTTGTTACATCAATAAAAAAAGTAAAATTTATTAATTTTTTATGCCTTTGCCTATAAGAATAGACTAAATTTTTAATCATAAAATTTCTAATTTTTTAAAGAAAAAATAATTTATTCTATCAAAATAATTATTTTTTTATTTTTTTTATCTGCCCTCATTACCAACAACATGTTGGACTCTTGTTTTTGTTGTAAGAATGTCAACGCATAATTCTATTTAATTCTAATTAATATTATAAAATAATTTTTATTCTATCTAAACTTTTATTCTATCTTGCAAGAAATATGAAAAGTATAGTAATAATAATAATAATTATTATTATTACTATTTTCTAATCCTATCATCAACTTTATTTCTTATCTCGGCCGTCACCGAATAAGAATATCCTTTGCAGTACCCTCACTTTTTCTGTCATTTGTTATTTGGCCGCCGTTTCCGCCGGTTTTCCAGCTTGCGCACACTTGTTAACGGGGCCCCACCGGAGATAAAGGATGGCGTAGAGCGCGCGCGCGCTGCCGGTATTTCCCGCGTTTCCAGAAAGTGCCACCATAGCAATTCCTCGTAAAAACCAGTCCGTTTAATAATCCACCGTCCTTCGAAACCCGGAAAACCGCCCTCCCTCTCCTCTCCTCTCACACCCTCTCCTCCCCCAGTTTCTACTTTCCATCCCTTCTCTTATCTACCATCATTCCCCTCGGCACAGCATGATCTCCCACTACCCTCCTCCATCGAATCCCCAAACTCTCTTTACCTGATGCAATCGGCTCCCTCCTTTTCTTCTCTCGTTCAGGAGGCGATCGTGGATTCCGACCACGACTCACCGAACTGTCAGCGGCTCTTGGATTTCCAGAGTTCTCTCACCTGCGTCAGGATAACGCCGCCATCCAGAGACCATCCGAAGCCCGGATCTCCCCCAAGCATGGGGTTCGAGAGGAAACCTGATGTCAAGATCGTCGAAGGCGAGAATGGTTACATCCTTGAAGATGTTCCTCACCTCACGGATTATCTCCCTGATTTGCCCGTGGGTTTCGCTTTTGATTTCTGTTCTTTATTGCTCTGGATTTGAGATAGGAAGTTGGTGTTTTGTTTCTTGGTTGATTGATTGTTTGAGGCCTCTCTGTTTTCTCGTTTTGTGGCTTTGCTTGATGTCAAGTATGGGTTTGTGGCCGTTAATTTCTGGTGGGAATATAGATATACGAGCAGGTATATGAATTTAATTAATTAATTATTTTTTTTGGGCTAGATAGTATGGGGGATTTTTGTTGGGTTTAGCAGTTTTTTGAAAACTGGAGATGGTTCTCCCAGAATTGATTTTGATTTTTTATAGAGGTTGGTTTGATTGATTACCTGTGTTTCGGCACAGATCGAGATCGATGTTATTCTTAAAGATAAAGTCTCTTATGATGCTTGCCATGGTCTAGGTTTCTGGTTTCCTTGAGATGGCATGGAATCTAGTCCATCAGCTTAGTTCGTCCCATGCGGCAACTTTACTACTGAATAACCAAAGGCAATGCTAGATCTACATGACCTTGACAATCTCACAAGCCATGTAGGCATATCATATGACATATTTAAGTGAGATCCATGCTCAGGGGCCAAGCACAAGCGTATCACATGATCTGTCTGTTATGACCTAGAACAAGAGGGTGTATGTTGCTTGCGTGTACTGTGAATGTTTTTGACCATCCAAGTACAGTTTAGGTACGCTGAATACTAATCATCGAAAATAAGAGGGGTGAAAGAGATGTATTTGAGCATTTAACCATCTTGTCCCTTTTAGATTTGAAGTAAAAAGAGAGCTGTTGCCATTGCCCCACCATGTAATAGACCAGATGTCCACCTATTATAATGATATGCACCTAAGTCATGATTAATTGCATCAGAAGAAGCAAAGAAACTGCCAAGGAAATCCCTTTTAGTTGGGCCTGGGCAAGGTATCAGCATTTTAAATGGATGTATTTTTAACTCATGATACTAATTCTTGCCGTCAAATGAATCGCTTGAATGTGATAAGAAAGTAGCTTTTGAATTAGTTATTAAATCACATATTTCTTTTGATTTTTATGTCATGAATTATTTTGCCAAATTAATCACAATCATCCAGGTGGACTCAGAAAGAGGTTACAATTATATGTTTGTTACTATACTTACCCAGTAACACTGGTGCTCTCACAGCATGAAATGTGACTCCTTTTTTTTTTTCCTTTTTTTAAAAGTTACTTGTTGGGGTTTAATTCAAGTTTTAGTTTATATGTTTGTTGTCTTTTATGATAGAGGGCCTTGTCGATTTTTATAATTTATCTCCTGAAAATAACGTTAGAATTTCTTGCTAATTTTTGTGGCAGTCTTATCCGAATCCACTGCAAAACAATCCAGCTTATTCAGTTGTCAAGTATGCTTATCTATCTTATCTTTTAGCTGGAATTTTTGTTCATATAATGTGTTAGCTGCTGATCACATTGTCTTCTACTTGCTTGTCAGTAATCATGGGTAATTTTTTTTTTTGTCAGGCAGTATTTTGTTAATGCAGATGATTCTGTACCTCAAAAGGTAATTCCTTTTGTGCTTTCTATATTTGTTAACTCGACATGATAGTATATACTCTAAAATCTTTGTTTGTTTGCTTAAGTAATGATGGTATATAAGATGCTACAGAAGTCCACCATATACATATATACAAGATAGTACTAAACTTGTTTTCGCATGATTAGGTTCTATAATTAATATATTTTAGTTTATTATCTGTTGTTTTGTAGATTGTGGTTCAGAAAGACAGCCCAAGAGGGGTCCATTTTCGACGTGCTGGGCCACGCCAGAGGGTAGGTTTCAGTCCACATTTTTATGTAACAATCAATGGTGAAATGCTATGCATAACTTCAACTGATGGGAAATTTTGAATTCTACTCAGGTGTACTTTGAGTCAGATGATGTTCTTGCATGCATTGTGACTTGTGGAGGCCTTTGCCCTGGGCTTAACACAGTAATCAGGGAAATAGTTTGTGGTTTGTCGCACATGTATGGTGTCAACAGAATCCTTGGGATAGAGGTGAGGAAATAATTACAGTGTCAGACAGAAATGCCCTTATCTAATTTATTATATTAGTTTGAATCTCTTATTTTCTGTCTTCCTAATTTCTGTTCTTTCATTTAAATCTATTTGCATATGTTTTCTAGTTGCTTATGGTTTCCATGGTGCTCCTCAGTGAACTTCTAGCTATAATCACCTACATTATTGTGGTCAACCATTCAGGCAGTCTGCCTAGGTGCTCGAAATAATTAAGCTGTCTAGTTCTGCCTAGACAGTTTTGATATATTTGTCTATATTTCCAGGGATCTGCTTAGTCCTTTTCTTGCCCACATAGGCACCACCCAGGCTCTAGTCAAGTGACTAGATATATTGTCATATAGATGATAAGGCTAATATATATGCAGATGAACGTATCAGTATAACAATCAATCATGTAAATTACACCTTTATTAAGTTCATCACTTATTATTAAATTATGTACTACTATTTGTTTCAAGTCTGTAAGTTTATTAGTGGGATGTTCAAACTTCTGAACTCTCATGAATATGCCTATGGGATTGGAAATTAAAGATGTCTTGTAGCATTTATTTCATCTACAGTAATCTCCTTGTTAGGTCCTAAATTACATATTCTGGGACAGGAAGCACCATATGTAAGGATGTTTCATTTGTGATGCATTTCTAGATTTATCCATTGTCTGGGTCATTAAACTTTACATATGCATGTTAGATTGGAAAGTTGCCATAGAAAGAGACCAACCTTAATATTTTGTCCTTTTTTTTGTTTATAATGTACTGTTGCTGTTTATTTGAAGCTTAAGTAAACCAGATTAAGTCAGACTTTTTTGATGTGCAAAGTTTTCAGCTTTTGTATATAAATTTGATATATTCCTTGTGCCTGATTTTCATGATACCTCTATACTTATCTAAAATGTGACATGATCATATGAAGTCCCACACCTAAGTGTAGGGACAAATGACCTTCCATTTTAGTTCTTTTGGAGGACAACCTCTAATCTTTCTAAAATAGATCTTGCTTTGTAGAGGAGATGTTGCTTCTCACTACCATGAGCCACATCAGTTGAAATGGTTTGTCTGAATTTAACATGTTTCATTAGAACTACTTCTCTCGCTCCAAACTCATTTTATGGAAGACTTATATGCAAGTTGTTGTTTATAGTAAATGTAAATTAATCTTTTTTTTTTAATTTCGGCATGTACACCCTGAGATGTGTTTGAAAAGCATCAATCTATTATAAACCCCAAAAAATTCTCTTTGCACATCAACATCTAGAACTATTTAACCATGCATATATGGATCCCTTTTCAATTCAATGTTATGTAGTCCTAATTAGTACTGTGTTAGAAGTTAATCAGTAAGACAGATGACATATTTCTCTTCTGGTCCAATCCTAACCGAAGTATTCGAATGCCTTTCCTTTTCCTCATTTAGTGCCTTTCCATCCTCTCTGGCTCCCCATTTGGTGGCATTTGGGAAGCATATTCTTGCCTAACAACTTCTTTGACAGTTAAGATGCTCATGACGTTGCCATTGCAGATCATTTTCATTGGAGAGCATTCCCTCTTGGTAAATACTTCTCAACTATGGGCTGAATATGCAGCCACGCATTAACCCATGTACTTAGACATATAATATGTAAACATGCAAAGTGAGGGGCATTATGTAAATAGCACATTTTTCTGAAAAATTGGAAAGCCCATAATAACAATTTAACATAAACATAGTATATATAACTTTGGATTGCCTATTTGAATAAGGTATATGCTTGGTTTGAGGAATGTTTCGAGATTCAGATTGTGGATAATATAACTAGTAAATATGTTTCTCCTCATGTAAACATATTTTATTGTTTAGGGGGATCACACTTGTTTTTTAGTACAAGTAGCTATGGTTTTGCTTTGATTTTTTTATATCATCCAGCCATTACAGAAGCTTTTCTTCTGTTTGATACATAATGACTGTGGCCAGTTTTGGTTGGTTAATTCGATTAGTTCATCGATGCTTAGCAAGTATGATGGTTCTAATGATGATCCTACACATTTTGTGTGTCTCACCTGTGGATTTAGAAAAACCCTTTGAATTAACTTGGGCAATAGGTGTGGTTTTAGTTGTATTGATGGCATCTTTTGGTGTAACTGGTTATTCCTTATCTTGGGACCAAATTGGTTATTGGGCAGTAAAAATCATGACAGGTGTACTTGAAGCTATTCAGCCAGCATGTAACCACATTACTGTCTCACCAAAGGGGTTGCTGCCTGGGACCATTCTCATAATGGAATGTTTGTCATGAGCTTAAAGATGAATTACTACTTGTACTAACTAAATCGGTTGCTGCTACGTTTTTGATGTTGTAATATACCTGAAGTGTTTATTATCAGCCTGATCTAGATCTTTTATTTTTGTACAAGCAATAAATACTTCTTAGCATAGCTAGGCATCATTGTCTTCATTCTGTCCTTTTCATTGTGGGAGTTGGCATATTGTTATCGCTTAAGGTATGAATTTTATCAAATTGGCATAATTTGACTGCCTAATATGTTGCTGTAGTTCAATGATGATACATTGAAGAGGATCTGTGGACATGTTGCCATTTTATGTTTTTCATTCTCAGATTAAGGCTCACAGAATGTCTATATAGATAATGCTCTGATGCTACAGTGCCACTGTGATTTTATAATTAATTGGTTGGTGCCAAAAAAAATGGTATGTGTTGTTGAAGTCTGATCAAAACAACAATTTTTCTCATGTTTGTGACATTAGTTATTTCATACTATTTCGTGCTTCCAGAAGGGTGAACAAACTCTCACCTGGCATTCTTAGATTTACAAATTTCAGTTTTCTATAGGCTGTATATCCAGTCCATTTGTATTCATGCTGTTGTTACATCAACTTTATTGTTATTTGAATCTGTAGGGTGGATACAGAGGTTTCTATGCACGCAATAACATACCTTTGACACCAAAGTTTGTCAATGATATCCACAAGCGAGGGGGAACCGTTCTTGGCACATCACGAGGGGGTCATGAAACTATGAAGATAGTTGACAACATTCAGGATCGAGGGATTAATCAGGTAAACAGAACCCCTCCCCCCCCCCCAAAAAAAAAAAAAAAAAATCTTGTTGTTAGACTCACAACTGTTAAATTTGTGGTACTGACTTCTCCAGGTCTATATCATTGGAGGAGATGGTACTCAAAAAGGTGCTTCTGTTATTTTTGAGGTAATTATAAATTAAGAAGCAAATATATCATGATTATTGGGCATGATGTTCTAGTGCTATTTCTCAGAGCAAGTGAGTTTTGTAACTCTTCACTATCTTGAGTTTTAAATAAATTTGTTATTTTAATCCGTGATAATTGAGGATTGAAGGATACTATATTATCTTGTATTGTATCTTATTTTTCCTTCTGCTATTGCATTTGGTCACCTTTCCTTTTTTTTCTCCAGAATTAATTCTCTTTCTAATTAATGATAAAGAAAAAGATACAATTGCTTGTGATTGACCACTTGTTCAGAGGACATGGATGGTTTTCTAGTGGCGCATATTTATTTCACCACCATGAAACTCTTTATGTTCATTGCTAATGCTACTACCAATTTGCTGACATCGCTTGAAACCGGCTGACTACTAACTGTTTTATAAATTCTTATGGAATTATAACTAACAGGAAATTCGAAGACGTGGCCTCCATGTTGCTGTTGTCGGAATTCCAAAGACAATAGATAATGACATTGCGGTACGACTTGATCCTATAAATGGTCCCACTTATCGCATACATGGCAATCTTTTACAATTGGCTCATGTGATTCTAAAATTAATAGCATCTCAGTACCATATTATCACCTCTTGTTGAACCAGGTTATTGACAAGTCCTTTGGTTTTGATACTGCTGTTGAAGAGGCCCAGCGTGCCATTAATGCAGCCCACGTAGAGGCTGAAAGTGTGGAGAATGGTATAGGCCTTGTGAAGCTAATGGGTCGCTACAGTGGTAAGTTCTTGGTATTGGTAGGAACAGTAACATGTAATTGAAATATATTATGGGGCATGCTTCATACAATGAAAGCTGTTATAAATAAGCAATTCAGCTCCTCACTTGAGAGCGATGAGCTGAAGTCATAATTACAGGTTTGCTGCATGAGCATGCTATCCTGCTTATTGATGTCCATATCTGCTGGACAAATTCAGCTTCTGAGTTCAAGCCAATGCCTCTAGTCTATATATGCAAAAAGTCTGCATGCAGTTGTCTTTGACCAATATACCGTATGTGATCTTATGTCTCCTATACCTGCAGGCCTACATAATCTGTTTTCATTCCGTGAACATGATAACTTTGTATTACTTGTACATGATATAATGATATTCTTCTTAGGTTTTAACCTTCTCAGATTATTTTACATATCCTATATTATGTTTATGTGAAGCCTTGTGTCTAACATGATTTAAATATGCAGGGTTCATTGCTATGTATGCTACTCTTGCAAGTCGTGATGTGGTGAGTGTGTAATGTTTTTTTTTGAGCTTTTAGGATTTTAGAATGTGCATCCAGTTTTTGAGCTTTTAGGATCTTGAATTACTGTTCAGAATGCTGATTCTGTTTTGATTACTATCTCAGAATGTTGAAGTTCTTTTTTCCTTACATCCTTTTATTATCATTTCCCCTCAGGACTGTTGCTTAATTCCAGAATCACCCTTCTATCTGGAAGGAAAAGGTGGACTTTTTGAATATATAGAAAAACGGCTTAAAGAGAATGGGCATATGGTTATTGTTGTTGCTGAGGGGGCAGGACAAGATCTTATTGCCGAAAGTCTGCGGTCCGTGGGCATCAAAGATGCTTCTGGAAACAAGCTGCTTCTTGATGTTGGGTTATGGTTATCTCAGAAAATAAAGGTGGGATAAAAAATCTTCACAGATCTCAAAATATGCTTCTCTTCTTTTGTGGTTCATTCTGTATATGCTTACATGTTTTTATTATTTCAACACAAGTAGTCACTATGTTTTTATGAACTGGGGTGTGACTTCTTGCTTGGTGGCAATGATCATGCCCTAAAGGTGTAAATAATTTGACTGATCGTTTCCATTTTCTCAAGTTATGTTGAAGTAATTTAATTAGGGTTAATTACATCAGTCATGGAAGTGATTGTTGCCTTTGTTTCTATTGCCGTGTTTCATGTATTAATTGGACTTGTACACGCATGTGCACACGCATCATATGGAAGAAAAAAAAAAACCCTTTCCATTTGAATAGTCAAGTCTCTAGCTTTGTCATATATTCATTATTTTCTTGCATTATGTAGGATCACTTTGCAATAACACAAAAGATGGTGATGAATCTTAAATATATAGGTATGGATCCCTAAACCAAGCCTTCTTCATGAATTATTAAATCTTAACATATTCTAATTTATGTTGCAGATCCAACATACATGATCCGTGCAATTCCAAGCATTGCATCTGACAATGTCTACTGCACACTTTTGGCACATAGTGCCATTCATGGTGCGATGGCTGGATATACAGGTTTTACAGTGGGGCTAGTTAACGGCAGACATACTTACATACCATTTCATGTAAGTGTATCATTCTCTTTTCGGTTGTTGTTACTGGTGGATGCAAAACTACCTAACAGCCATTCCTTGAAGGTTCAGTTCGCTAAATGAAACCATGACTTTCTTTCAAATCTCTGACTAATGTTACTGTGTCCACCGTATCTATCATTATATTTTGTTTGGGTTGTCAAGTAATCAAGGAGTGGGAAGAATTCATTATATTAGACATGTTTCTTTGGAATTCAATAGTTTTTTCCCCCTAATTGACATGCATCTTTTACCTTTTCAATTAAAAACGGCTTTCTTCCTCTGAATGTGACATTATAATTATTTCTAAATTAATAGTACTATCAAAAAGAGAGTGGAAGTATGCCCAAATTTTCTAAATTGCTGACTTTATTGATGTCAGTCCGCTTCTATCAGTTGTCGCCTCATGCATGACTTCAAAATTTTCTGCTATCCGCAGAGGGTCACGGCTACACGGAACAGGGTTGTGATAACTGACAGGATGTGGGCGAGGCTTCTGTCCTCGACCAACCAACCAAGCTTTTTGAGTGCCAAAGACATTGAAGAAGCTAAAAAGGTGGAGAAGCGGCAACCTACTCAGCTATTGGATGACCAAAAGAGCTTGGATGATGGCTGTCATTAGGTGGGCATGGATCTGAAAGCATGGGAAACAAAAGCTGGAATGTGAGTTGTTGTAACTGAGGGTGTGCAAACATGATCAGCGAGGGGCTTGTAGTTTATGTTATCATTAAGCAGCAGTGCACTTGTATGTTTGATGTGCATGGAAACGTAATTTTGAATTACACATTTTGCCTCTCACTATCAGTCAGGTTTTGCATCTTCTGCTGTGGTGGTCAGACGAATTGTTTCTTTCGAGAGTTGCAGCTTAAACCAGTTGGTGCAGGCCTAATTGTTTGGCATGGTATAGATATTCTTTTCTAACTTTTAATTATCTACCAAATTAATACACAAATTTGCACATCTGTTATGATTTGTTGTTGCCTTCCATCTCCCTCTTGTTATTTCTAACTTAGCGTTCCTGAAGAGGTGTGGCAGCTGAAAATTCTGATCATATGAAGGTTGTTAATGGTATGAAGGGAATCAATTAAACTAGATTTAGATTTTTATCCGTTGGTGAAATGAAATTGCTTTGGCTGTTCAAGTTTGGTGATGAATGGATGGATTCATAGGGGTCTTGAGTTCAGAGATCCCTATGCATTCAATTATGAGATGCTAAAGACCTGCCTATGTTGCAAGATATGTTCATCGGATGTGTGCTCCGTTTCTGGATTTGACATATATTCAAGTTCACCTCAGGGAATCTATTGTTTTGGCAATTTCCAGAATGGATTTTCTCTAATTTTTCTTCAACAGCGTGATGCTTCCTCGAATCATCCTTCTTTTTAAGCACAATACTGTTTAAAATTCATGCAGTTCAAAATAGTTGAGCCTCATTTTCCTCCCTTGATAAGTTGGGTGCTTCTATATTGCAGTTTGCATAGACGTAAGCGGAGCTACAAACTGCAGCAGATTGGATGATCAAATCAACCACTGAGGTGAGGAATTGTGGCTGGCAAAATTTGGACATTAACCGCTCAGCATCTTCTAATCACCCAAATGCCACCTTACGCAAGCATTTCACGTACTCAAATTTTGTTAGATCTATGCTCAATGGATAACCTAAATTCTATTTCACCGCACTTATTGCAGGTGACTGACAGTTTAATAAAATAGTATAACAAGGCCGGGGACTCGTTTTTATGTCATATTCGTTATAAGCAGGTGATTGCAGAATCGTTTTTATGAGAATGCGACCGAAAGAGGATGCGACTATGAGAATTGAGGTCATACAGAAAAACAAGAAGTTGACGGTGAGAACTCTAAAAGCATGTCAGCAGAGATGGAAATGGTGCGATGATCTCTGAAGTTAAAGAAGGAACTCAAAATAATGCAAGATTTGCTGCTACAAGTATAACAAATGGAGATGGTAGTGTTATATCGATAAGCTACATAAAATTTAGGGCCCTTGAATCTATCCATCTCCTCCAGTGACTTTAATTTTTCTATTGAAATCCAGTTTCTGTAATCAATTTAAATTCATTAAAGGAAAAAAAGAAAGCAGCTATGCATATAGTGAAGAAAGTCTTTAGACATACAAGTTGGCTCGCTGTTACAACTCCTGGATGCCAGCAATGGCCGTCATTCAGATGTTCAATACCTAAACGCTGGCAGGAACAAATGAGCTAATTTTACATATAATCCACAAATTTCCTCAAGGTAATTGGGCAGATCATTCCTTTGTGACGCTATGTGCATCTGGGGATTGGCTGCCTTCATTAAACAACATGTTGCCCTCTATAGATGCCTGATGGATCTGCATTCTGCACTATCCATGGGTGCTCAAGCAACTTGTGAAGTGGAAGACGTTGTGAGGAGTCTTTCACAAGCATCTGAATGACATATAGAAAGGTATTCATTAAATGACTTCCATCTTTTTGATGATTATGTCAAGAAATGGGAAGTGGTACTGACCTGGCTGATAAGGTCTTTTGCAGCAGAAGAGACAACTGGTTTTGGGGGAAACTTCAGATCAACCTTGATGATCCTGAATCCAAATAGTGCAGCCAGTAGGGAGGGGGGCAAAGGAATTAAATTACATAATTTCTAGGGAACATTTATAAAAGCTACTAAGACAATTGAAATATAATGTTACTCGCTGAAATTAGTAACTGGTTTAATCGTAGTCTAAATTTTAGAGTTCTTGAATACCACTTAATTGGCCAGTAGAAATGAAAACAATTTGCGCATAAATAATCAGAAAGGACTTCTTACTTGCAAAAGAGAAAAGGGTGTTCACATGGAATTTCAGATAAAAGGAAGCATTTTTTTCAAGTTTTCAATGGCATTTTGTTATGAGACATATTAACACAACTTCAGATTAAGGCTTTGTTTTTGCTGCTGTTGTACATATAACAAGTTCAGTATAACATATATGGATATGCAGAGATGTATAGCGTGCAAGACTTTTTACCAATGAAAAACCTTTTCAGGAGAAAAAGGGAGGTGCCTGTAAACCCTGTGGAGAAGTGGCAAATTTTATCACAAAAAGATTTATATAATACTTTGCAGACTGCCGCAAATTCTTCTTGGGCATGCCCATGATTCCTTGTCTTATGCTACTGAAGGTGCAAGGTGGATGGCAAATAAGAACATGAAGGGTTTCAAGCATTATTTCTTAAATGAAGTTATTGAGGATTCTATCACAAAACGGTTTTGATGAAATATACAACACTTTAATAATAAGGCAACCAAATACTAGAGACCTGCTAGGAGATTCCAGTTTTGTCTTAGAAAAATCAACAGTTGGCTCATTAAGGTGTTGAAAGCTTATCAACTTGATGGTAGAAACTCATTAGTGAAGGAGATATCGAGGGCGTCCCCCACTACTACTTTCATTATTCCTTCTCTGAAGCAATTTAAATATTTTAAGGACTGCTCTACTTGGGCTTGGAATGCATCATCTTTATCCTTTTCATAGATGGGTAGCTCTTGGGCCTAACTACCACATAATATTTGTTAAGAGGTACAACAACTAAAGGACTCCAGGCAAGTCCATAAGTAGGTTGAAGCAATTTGTAGAAAATAAATAAGGAGGTATAAAGTAATGTTCCATCTGGTTTCTTAGTTGCCATGATAGTTCTTGGCTGGAATTGAAGGCCAATCACAATTCCTCTATTGAAGTTTCATTTTTTACTAGGCTCAACAAATTACCATCTTCACACAAGGGCTTTTACTTAGTGCTGTTTACTTCCCATGATCCACAAAAATAGACAAACATTATTCCATTCAGCATATTTGCTTAAATCCAAAAGGCTGCATGCCATCTAATAATAGGAGGTATGCAGTATACCAGTAAATTTTTTTTCTTGTTTTCCACTTTAAGAAAGGAAGGCATATGAATCATTGTGAAATGACATATTGCAATTGGAGAAAAGGATTTATGACGAATGATTTTCTTGCTAAGGCAATAACAACATGATTTCATTTTCTTGCTTACCTTCTGTATGTATCCGAATGTTCCTTTGCCTCAAACGGTGGAACTCCATACAGGAACTCATAGCATAAGATGCCCAAGCTCCAAATGTCCACGCTAGCATCATGTTCCATACTTTCCACTGCAGCGTAAATATAGATGGATCTGAGTAGGAAGTTCATGAGAAAACTCGTAGGAGAAAAACTGAGTAAATGACAATTGGTGTACCCATTTCAGGTGGAAGGTAATCCAATGTCCCACACATGGTCCGCCTGCGATTGAATGTGTGAACAGACCACCCAAAATCTGCAATTTTCAGCTCACCCTGTCGAGAGAACCAACTGCTTAAGAATTTGAATTTTCAAGAAAATGTTGAGAAGGAAAAAAGAATCATAAGTACCTGGACGCCAATCAGAAGGTTCTCTGGTTTGATATCTCTATGAATAACATGCTTCCCATGCAAGTAGATTAAGGCTCGTGCCAATGATGCAACATACTGAGGCATCACAAGAAGTAAAAAAGATCAAACTCATAGCCACACACATATTTTACATTACAGCTGGAACCTACATAAACACACTTGAGAACAAACTGTAGATGATCCTATGTATACACGTAGACCGGGAGAATTAAAGGATGCACAACATTCAATTAGGAAATTGGATCAGGTAAAAGCAGTTTAAGGCATGCGAAAATAAATAAAATAGAGTATATGAATACTCACAGTTGCAGATCGCCTTTCACTGAAATATTTGCATTTCTGCAATTCTTTGTAGAGCTCACCTTTCGCTGCATATTCTAATATCAAATAAACGCGGGTCTGCAATAGAATTGGAAACATGAGAAAGACTGAACCACTACAAAGTGTCACTCTCACAAGTCATGAGGTATTGTTTAATACATACATACAGACATATATATATATATATATATATAACACACGTACACACACATAACACAGAAATTTCTGTACCTGGTCATAGAAGTAACCATATAAACGCAATATATTTGGGTGCCGGAGGTGACTCTGTATTTCTACTTCACGACGCAACTGATGCTCAACTTGAGATTGTTTAAGCTGGCTCTTGAAGAGAACTTTTAATGCCACAATATGATTACTCTGTTTGCATTCAAAACATGTAAGAGGTCTTGCAAAAATCATATACCTATGAAATATTAGTAGACAGTATGATGCATCAAATGCCAGTGACTAGTTTACGCTGATGGATTTCTTAAGGTAGTTTAGACTTTGGAATGGCTTTTGTAGGCATTACAATATTAGATGACATAATTTAAAGAAGCATCCATTTTTTTTGCTGGAATAAAGTTGTTGATATCATATTTTGTTTTTGGCCTTATATCAGATATATATGGTTCATCCAAATATGAAATATTGTTCTCATGATTGTTTTAAAGATTGAGAATGATTATTGAAATTCTTTGAATAATATAAATTGAAAACACAAATTATTATTACCCTCAATTGAAAAGGATTTAGAAACTCATTAGAAATAAAATATATTTTCTCAATCAAGGAAATAAAAGTTTTTTTGTCACTAGAAGGAACTTCTTGGAGCATCAAAAATATAGATAAAAAATTAAACCAAAGAACTCCAGATGTGGCAAATGTAATATTTTAATATTCTATTATTTTGTCTTTAAAAATCTAATATTGAATAATTAGACCAAATCCTGAATATTACGGCTCATGCTTTGAAGACTAAATGATTGGCCATCTTTAAAAGAACAAATTATAATTATTAAATATGTTTCAATCAAAGGAGGCTATATTGAGAAGCCATTAGAAGGTGTTAAATATATTGCTCGGACAACATAAGAGTTTTTTTGGTTTGTAGAATCTATCATTACGAATTTTTCTATTAGGAGGCATTGGGAAAGGACTGAAAAATCATTGAAAAGGACTAAAAAATTATTAACCAAAAGTATAAATACTTAATTATGATTGTCTTAGATAGCATAAAGAAAAGAGAAGAGATATAAGGCTGATCATGGTTGATGACTTCCGATCATAGTTGCCATGGTTAATATAAAGTACTTTTTTATTATTATATTTAAAAAATATTGTAAAAGAAAATAAGATGGTATGATATATGGATGTTTTTAATGCTCATGAATTCAAGTGGTAAATGCGCATGAAAACTCAAGTAGCGAGGAATAAAGTATAATTGACATCTTTTTACAATGGACTTACCCATACCTAAATTGGTGAAAAATCATGCTATTCAAATGAGTCATTTATTGTTTTTCATACTTTTTCGCTAACCGCATATGGTACCAAGTAGTGGTCTTACTAGGTGTACAAAAAATTATTTGCTCGATAAAAAAATATAGATTGATTTGATACAAATGGATACAATTAAGTCACTGAATTGACTCGATTCTCGCTCCTAATTAACAATTGCAGAAGGGTAAACTACAGACTATATGCCACTCCTAATTATAGTATAATTTATTTACAAGCTCTTCCATCGTACAAATGGATAAATATTTCTAAATTTAAAGTATTTGGATTCATTTTTCTCAAATATTACCCTCTTCTGCATTGGTAATGTTCTAATCACAACTATAGCTAGCAACCACTTGAAGCTTTTCGTTCAATTTTGGAACCACCAGAAACTTTTTTTAATAACTATTGGAACTTCTATCATGCTTTGGTTTCCGCAACGGTCTGCTTTATATCTTTTGGAACTTCTTTCAACTAAAATAATTATTGCAGCTTTCATATTTTCAGTCATCACTATTTGGTATCATATGCAATTATCATATTTTTGGTCACCATTGTTTGGTATTATTTTTGTATAGTGCAATTTTTTACTAGTTTAGATATGAATAAGTCTCTTATAAAGTGCTATCAATTATACTTATTTTTTGGTACTTGAGTTCATAAATATTAAAAGCACTACTTGATTTATGAGCATTACAAGTAACCATACTGATATCATCTTATTTCTTTCACAATATTTTTTAAATATAATAATAAAAATGTCTCATATTAACCATCATAGCCATGTCTGAAAGTCATCAACCATGATCGAAAGTACCTTATATCTCCTCTTTTTTTAATTAATTTTTAAGACAACCATAATTGAGAATTTATACTTTCGATCAATAATTTTTTGATTCTCTCCCAATGTTTGATCAGAAAATTTATAATGGTGGATTTTATGGAACAAAAAAACTCTTACATTATCCTAAAAAGATTAGCAATTATATTTAAAAGGTGTTTGGTATGGGGTGATCCATCCAAAATCACCGGTGATTCATAAGATAGTGATGGAATCACCCCATTTGTTTGCACTATAGTGATCTTATATAGTGATGATCCAAAATCATCCTTAACTTATGGATCACTTCATTAAGAATTATCCTCTTATCATCCTACGGGTAGTGATTCAAGTTTAAAATCTATAGATCAAAATATCTGTTATTTGTAATAAATATATTATAATAGTAATAATTTATATATAACATGGTATATAAAATTAATATATGATATATATATACTATATTAAAAAAATTTATTATACTATAATATAATACAATATAATATATCATACTATATTACTTATATATAATATTATAATATAATATAATATTAGTTTATATATTAATATATGATATAATAATACATGATATTATATGTACTATATTATATATGTTATATATAATATGAATATAATAGGGGCAGTTTTGGTTTTATAGTTAATAATTTAGAATTTTTATAGCATACCACATAGTGATATTAGATGATCCTTAATGATTATGATATATCATATCATCATGATTTTTGATCATCGATGACCATATCACTTTAGGATTGAAATTATCAGTGATTTGAGATCATCAAGATGAGATCTTAAAAGAGTCACTAACTGCTCTTTTGATGGCCTCTTAATAGCATCCTTTGACTAAAACATATTTAATAATCATATTTTGATCTAATATCTTTAAAGACGATCAATCACTCAATCTTCAGAGCATAAGTCATAAAATTTAGGTTTTAATCTAATTATTAAATATTAGGTTTTAAAGGCCAAAATATAGTATCAGTAGATTATATTTCCTATATAGAGAGTTTTTTGAGTTAATTTTTTATTCATATTTCCGGTGCACCATGAAGGATCCCCTCTTAGTACCAAAAAAAACTTATATTTTTTTATTGAGAAAATATATTTTATTTCTAATAAGTACCTAAATCCTTTCATAATGGTCCTAACACTTTTTCAACCAAGATAATAATTTATATTTTTTAAAGAATTTAGTAATCATTTTCGATCTTTAGAGCAGTTGCCAAAACAATATTTCAGCTTTAGATAAATTGTACCTATCTAAAACAAGGCTAAAAATAAAATATGATAACAAACAGAAGTAATGAAGCTAGCTTCAACGTAAGAAAGAGCGCTAAGGACTCTAGTTGCATGGTTTGTAACGGAATGTTCAACATACCCTTTTTTCTCTAGCCAAATAAACATGACCAAACTTCCCTCGTCCAAGAGGCTTTCCAATGTCGAAATCGCTGAGAGTCCAGCGCCTCTCCATCGTCGACACCTGTGAAGACACGTTCAAAAATTATATAAAATGTAGAGCAATTGACCCTCAAATCATATCAACATGGTTACTCGAGAGCCATGGATTAAAAAACAACATAAAGTTTAGGAAAGACTAGACAGTTATGGTTATGTGTACATTTCTAGCAGAGCTAGAAGCAAATAAAATACCACGGAGTTATTTTTCTTTCTGATATCTGATCAGAGGAAAGGGAAAAAGAAACAAAGAAATCTGATCTAAAATTTGTTCGGAAGTAAAACCCCCACCCACCCCTAAAAGCATGAAATATTCTTAATACCAACAAGCGAAGCTGAAATCAGGTCCATGGTAAGTTAAAATCGCTAAAAGGTTAAACTACCGGCCATATTATAACCCAAGATTTCTAAGATTTCAGGTAAAATCACCATTTAAAAAAAGAAAACCCAATCGATTTTTTTTTTTTTTTTGCCAAAAAAAACCAAGAAAACAACAAAACACCTAAATTCGGCGTGAAAAAACCCAAATGTGCCTTAATCGTTCTTGCAATCACATCAAGAATCGTCGGAAGACCGAAATCAGCAACGTCAAATTCTTCAACCACCGATGGAAAGAAGACAGAGGGGTTGAGTCTCCAGTGAGGAGGATAAAAAATATATAAAAAAAAAGCAACGAGGAACCATAGATCTCCAAGAAAGGAAGATAAGAGAAGCGAATCTATGAATGAAAACCTAGATCGCGATCAAGAACTCTGAAACAAATTCAGATCTTTACCTTTTCTTCTGGCTGGGCTTCTGCTGGCATCCCCATAAGAATGAGAGAGAGGGAGAGAGACCCGTCCTTGCCTTTGCTTGAAGTTTGGGCAGAGCGGAGGAATTTGAGGACGCTCCTCCAGTTTGCGACAGCGCTCTAACGGTCGAATCCTTTGGTGCGTCCACGTGTACTCGATATCAGAGGGCTTTGATAGATCTGAAGATTTTAAATTGCGCTTGATAAAGGCTTGCGGGGGAGGGGAGCGCTTTCCCCCACCCCCAAATTTTACGACGGCAAAAAAAAAAAAAAAAAAAAAAAAGGATTTTAAATTACGAAGAGAGGGGAAAAAAATGCCAAGGATGCTTGGCCACAGTTCACAAAATAGCTATATTGTTTTTTTATTTTATTCTTATTTATTTAACTTTTAAATTATCATAAACTATAAAAACTAGAAATTTCACGATTAACAGAATTATCTAAACAATCTGCATCTCATTATTTTATAAGTTTGGATCCTCTTCACCTTTTAAATTCATTTATAAAAGTAATCTTATAACTCTATATATATATATATATATATGTATATATTTTTATCATTTTATATAGTCATTACCTCACTCTTGTTTAATTCTATTATCTCTTGAATCAGGGAAGAGAAAAAAAAAAAGCATGACCATGGATATTTCACCACAAAGATCATAATTATTCATCTTCTAAGGTATGCTTTTCTTTTTTTGTAGTTAATATTTTATCTTTTTTTTTATTTGTTTAACTTGTTTATCATTGTGAATCAAGCATCTATAGTAGTTATCCATGCTGTGCTCTGAATCAATTGGTATAGATAGGTGAAGACTAATGGGTTCTAAAATATTAAATGAGAGATACTTAGTTAATTTTGTCTATGGAGAAGCTTTTATGGTATTTTAAAATAATTTGTATGAATGATGATGTCTATGTTACTGGTCTAGATCCTATTCTATCATGATTGATGGAATTGTAACAATAAACTATATATTAGGTCGCAACAAGCTAAGTTAGGTTGAGTTGTGCCATATCTTAAACTTGGATTGAAAATATTTTTTAGGCATTAGGCTAGTTTTGAATAGTAAAAAAATATAAAATCTAGACTTAAGTTCAAACCCTACTTGAAACCTAATCAAATCAAGTTAAGCAATCTGCTTAGGCCAAAAGCTGGATTAATAGAGTTAATTTTTAGTTTTTAAGTACTGATGTGGCTGATCACATTCTCTGGGCGGCAGCATAACATCTTGCATGATTCCCAGAGCTGAATGAGCTGATAGCTCGTTTCTGGCATCGGCATCCTCGCTTCGGCCCCTGGCTTCGGCCTCGGCCTCTAGCTTCGGCCCTTGGCTTCGGTCCCGGCCTCTAGCTTGGCCTCGGCCTATGGCTTCTGCCTCAATATTGCATATTTTCCTAGTATAACGGAGCTGGTCTCGAATACCGGACCCAAGGATCTGAGGCACTAACCACCGCATATCTTGCTCATCTGTTTTATCGAGATCACGAGCAACTACCAACACATCCTGCAGTTGCCGATATACGCGGCACCCATTCGGCAACGACTCACCTACCCGCTGTTTATGGAGCTCATCCTAACGAAACAGATTCCATGGTTACAACGGAACGAGGTAAATTTGACCCCCTGAACAGGTACATAAGAACTCCTAACTCGCAACGAGGGGGAGGATCTCTACTCTGACTGTAAAAAAAAAACTCCTGTTCTACAACTCACTAACTTGAGCGTCGGAGGGTCCCCGCCGGAACACCAGCCCGAGACTTCTTGCAGGTTCTTGGAGGAAGAAGGCAACCTTTTCATCTCCTCGGAGGCCCCGAAGATCTCAGCACACCTGGGCTCATCACAAGTGGTTTGGCAGCAACAGATTGGCGCGTCAGGAAGGGGGGACGGCAGACAGACGTTTACATTCACGCATCTGCAACCCCTCGACTTCTGCGAGGAAGAGGATGGTGACGACGCGAGCTAAGGAAGCTTCCACCAGCCATGTCGCGGAACGCCTCCCGCGGGCTGAACAATCAGAGGCCAACACCCATGTTCCACCTCTTGCACCACCACAGGCTGGCCAGTCTGATCGGCTTGACGTCCTGACTAGTCAGGTACAAGATCTGATGATGATGGTACGAGGACTACAGAACACTGCTTCGCCGCCATGCCTTTGCCACCTCAACCCCCTCCGCCTCATAAGGAGGGTCATGGAGCCAGTCAGCCTCATCAGGGCAGGACTCCTCCTGAGGCCTCCCATCACTCGCTCCCTGAACCTCCCGTCGGGAAGCCTCAAAGCGGCGGCGATCTCTCTCCCACCATTCTGATCGCTCCCACCTGCGGCATGGTGAGAATGAACCAAGACATGCGCACTCCCTGCACCGCCAGTCTTCCCCTTCCTCGTCTTCGGACTCCTCTAAGGAGGACACCGGCAGGAAGGCCGCCCATCGGGCCGAACGGCGGCTTGATGAATATCACCAGCGATTGGAGGAGCTTAGTGCTGGATCACTAGCCCTCACGGGATAAACTACGACCACCGTCCCCTACTTTCTCACCGCATCATGGAGGAGCCGGTCCCACCTCGGTTCCATCTCCACTAGTTGGACCCGTACGATGGCACGACGGATCTACTGGACCACTTGGAGAGCTACAAGGTTTTCATGCAAGTCCAAAGAGTGACGGACTCTCTCCTGTGTGTGGCTTTTTCGGCCACACTATGGAAGGTGACGCATGCATGGTACTCACGTTACCACCGTGCAGCATCAATTCCTTCAGACAGCTCGAGCGATCTTTTCTGACCCACTTTGATGCATGCCGAAAGATTTCTCGAGTGACTGATAGCTTGTTTACTGTCCAACAAAGGAGTGGCGAAATCCTAAAAGACTTCGTCACTCGGTTCAAGGAGGCCGCGCTCGATGTTTATAACTTGGAGGATTCTGTAGCCACCCTAGCCCTGAAGCGAGGGCTTCGTCTTTCTAGATTTGCATATTCTTTGGATAAGAAGCCTTCCGGCTCCTATGCCGAGCTACTAAGCCGGGCACAGAAGTATATTCGCGCCGACGAAGCGGGACTCTTCCAGAAGGGAGGCCGACAAAGGCTCTAGCAAGAAACCGACGCCCACGGAGCCTGCTGGAGGACGACCCAAGAAGTCTGAGCCTTCTCGTCGCTCAGACAACTGGCCTCAGACGCTTGTTCCCAAGGAGCAGTTCACTCCTCTCCTTGCTCTGATATCTCACATCCTATTAGAAATTGAGGAGGAGCCGTACTTTCGACGTTCGCCCCCCATGAAGTCTTGGATTCCCCGCAGCAAGGAGCTCTATTGCCGATATCACAGAGACTATGGCCACGACAATGAAGACTGTCGCCTCTTGAAGAAAGCTATCGAGGAACTTGTTCAGCAAGGTCATCTAAGCAAGTTCGTCGGAGGGGGAACCCTGCTGCCGCGGGGTCCATCGGTACTTCTCGCGCTGCAATTAGCATAGACACGCTCCGACAGAAAAGACCGTGGCCATGATCTCATGGGGGGCAGGCAGCAGTGCAAAAAGACAGCGAGAGGAGGAAGAAGACTCTGTAATCCCTTTTTCCGAAAGGAATCTAGAAGGAGTAGTGAATAAGAATGATGATAGCGTCGTCGTCTCCATGACGATCGCTAAACACCCTATAAAGCGGATTCTGGTTGATAGTGGAAGTTCAGTGAATGTCTTGAGTTATGACGCTTTTGTTAGAATGAATTTGCATACAAGTTCTCTTCTACCTGTCACCACTCCCTTGATGGGTTTCATGGAGACTCCGTCAGGGTGGAAGGTGAGGTTACCTTCCCCGTTACCGTTGGGACCTCACCACGTCAGAGCATAGTTCTCATGAACTTCCTGGTGGTTCGGGTCCCACTGGCTTACAATGCAATTTTGGGGAGACCCGGCTTGAATTTGCTGGATGCTGTTATCTCCACCTAAAGATTGCTGATGAGATTCCCCACCGATGAAGGGGTCAGAGAAATGAAGGAGAACAGAGCCCACCACCGCTCTGCTGCCACTTATCCCCCAGCCCGTAGGAGACGGTGTCGGCCGCAACGCCTGAACCACTCGACCCCTGAGACTTGGAGAGGAGGGGGAGCCAGCCGAGCACCTTCTAACCTTCCCCTTAGGGGAGGACCCAACGAGGACCATCAGATTGGAGCACTACTTCCGAAGAGGCGCGCGATCGGCTTCTGGCTTTCCTGCGTGCCAACTCCGACATCTTTGCATGGTCGTCATCAATATGCCAGGCATCCCTGAGGAAATAATCACTCATCAGCTCAACCTCAAGCCAGAATGCCGGCCTATCCGACAGAAAAAGAGGAGCTTCGCTCCTGATAGGCATAAAGCCATCGATGAGGAGATCCGCAAGCTGAGAGCTGCGGGCCATATCCAGGAAGTTCACTACCCCGAATGGTTGGCTAACGTCGTGATGGTCCGCAAGGCCAACGGGAGCTGGAGGATGTGCGTAGACTTCACCGACCTCAACAAAGCATGCCCCAAGGACAACTTTCCGTTGCCTTGGATCGACCAACTGGTGGACGCTACATCCGGCCATGAGATCTTAGCTTCATGGACACTTTCTCTGGGTACAACCAAATCAGGATGAACCCGGCGGACGAGGAAGCTACCTCTTTTATAATCGAGAAGGGGCTATACTGCTATAAGGTGATGTCGCTCGAACTGAAGAACGCGGGGGCCACTTACCAAAGGCTAATGAACAAAGTCTTTGAGGATCAGATCGGGTGCAACATGAGGTATACGTGGACGACATGTTGATAAAAAGTCCGCGCCACCAGCCATATCGCGACCTAACGGAGACCTTCGGTAATCTTCGCCGATACCAGATGAGGCTGAACCCACGCAAATGTGCCTTTGGAGTGACGGCCGGCAAATTCTTGGGTTTCATGGTGATCCAACGAGGAATCGAGGTGAACCCTGATAAAGTCCGAGCCATCCTGGACATGAGGCCTCCCACCAACAAGAAGGAAGTGCAATGCCTAACGGAAAGAGTGGCAGCCTTGAGCCGCTTTCTGTCTAGGTCCGCTGAGAGGTGCTTGCCTTTCCTTAAGGCACTCCGCAGAGTCAATGGATTCGAATGGACGAGGGAATGCCAGAAGGCCTTCGAGGCACTAAAATAATTTTTATCCACCCCGCCGCTGCTGTCCAAGCCAAAGGGTGGAAAAGAACTTCTTATGTACCTCGCGACTTCTTCCGAAGCTGTCAGTTCCGTGCTGGTTTGCATGGACACTAGCGGAACATAAAAGTCGGTGTACTACACTAGTAAGGTGCTCCACGACACGGAGACCAGGTATTTAAGAATTGAGAAGATTATCTTCGTATTGATCGTATCCACCCAGCGCCTCCGGCCCTATTTTAAGCTCATCCGATCGTGGTAATCACGGACCAACCACTCAAGGCGATTCTCGCTCGTCCAGACACTTCGGGCCGACTGGCGAAGTGGGCGCTGATGGAAATTTTGGGATGCTTGAAGGCATGCTTTTCATAAAATTTTATCATTTTAAAAAACAAACATCACCAAAAGCCCTAATTTCCAAGATCGCCTTTATGCAGTTCAAAAAGTAAATCAATTAAAATCTAAAATAAAAGGAGTAAGAAAAATACCTGGATTGCTAAATCCAATAATCTCCAAGAGGCACACAAGTGTATGCCCTCCAAAGGTGATCCACACGAGAATCAATTCGAAGAAGCACTCCTATTTGCTTGCTAGAACCTTCTGGCAGCCTTTTTATCATATGCAGCCTTTTAATGCCTCTTTGGACTTTCTCCTCTTCAAAAGCTTTCTAAAAGCTTTCAACAAGCCTCTACACACTCTAATAGCCTTTCTCTATCTCAACTTAGGGCCTTGTCTTAATATGATAGTGACATTAAGACAAGGGGAGAAGAACAGGGGAGAAGGAGGGCTTACGGGCTCTCTGTTTTCTCTTTCTTTTTTGTTCTCAGAATCCCATTGCTGCCCCCTTTAAATAGAAATGAAGGGGCAGCAATGAGAGGCGTTGGATGGAGAGAAAGGGCACCATCCAAGGGGCATGAAGAAAGGGTGGAGACGTTTTACGTGAGGAGCGCTTCTATCCGCTCCGAGGGGGCGCCAAGGGTCCAAGGGGTCTTCGGTTCAAACCCCACCAAGTACATATTAAATATTTAATTTATTAAATTATTTTATTAATAAATTTAAATGATATTTAATAAATTAAACTCATTTAAATTCAAAATAAAATGGTTCAAAAAAGGACTAAGGCCCGGGTCAACCCAGACTAACCAAGTCAACCCAAACTAACCAAATCAGGCTGAAATTCGAATCCAATTCGAATTTGATCATAAAAAAATCTAGAAAAATCCCATAAATTTAGATTAAACTCTAGATAGGCTGCCCAACACATGGCTAATGTTAATTTAAATCCAACTTAAATTTATTAGCCTAATCAGCAAGCAAATGGACCTAAACAGATTAAGTCAGGAGCTCGGGTTAGCCCACATATGCTAGTATGCGATCTTGGCCAACCAATTAGGATCCAAAAATCCTAATAAAAATATTTTAACTTCTTCAATTAATTCTCTATTGTGTGTGACCCTCTGGGTTCCTCATCTAGCCAGCAGTAGGTTTTTGATTTAGCCCGATTATGTATCCGACTATCTGAACAGGTCAAATCGGGCTAACTTAAACTGTCAATCTGGACCAACCTTCAAATTGACTTATGAAATCAATCTAATTGATTTATAAAAACCTACAAGACAAGATTGACATCTAGCAATGTGTCATGCCTACCCAGAAGATGAGGAATTTGATAGAAATTACCAAAATACCCTTTAGTGGCAAGTTACTGTGCAATTCAATCCTTCGATATTTCTTTATCCCGATTAAGTGATGGGCATGGAAAATGTCAAACCCTCATACTTAATCCATTTGAATCTCTAATCATTAATGAAGACTCAACCGATGATAAATAAGAAACCTTTTCTAATTTCATCATACTTTGATCAAAGATTTTCTGAGTCAACATTTGATGAGATTACTTGGGATAAATACTCCTCTTACTAGGAGTCATCGATTCCTTGTTGACCTACTCATTACCTTCATACACAATCCTTCATATCTAGCATCACCCCGTACATAACCTTTTGTTATGAATGAATATGAACCAAAATATGGATTCATGTGCACAAGATACTATGGTGGTCTCAGGTCTAAGGATTACTTGCACAACTCCCACTTAGAGAACAATCTATTATGACAAGTAAGTAAAACTTCCATTTGATGTTCTCCTGTCGGATCAATTCAGTGAACTCATAACCTAATGAGCACCCACATCTTTGTATTAGTGTCCCTACACAAGTGGTCGTGAGACCAACCACCCTCACAATCGAGCATACATAAGATGTGCTAGTCTATCCGGATTCATCGATCCCCAAATCGATGATCCTATGACTAGGAATATTCTAGATTAGGGTTTATAGGTTTTAGGTCTCACTGTTATCTTTGTAACCCTAAAAACATTGCCCTATTCTATGGGGTTCATCATAAAAAATATAAGACACACATATGATGAAATATAAAATTGCCTCTATTATCATTCTTGAGTTGAGAGAAATTACAAATTTTGCCACTGATACAACAACTGTGATTGGCTTTCAGGGCATAATTCTTTCAATCTCCCACTTGCACTAAAGCCAATCGCCCTTGTATTTAATACCCATACAATCAAGATGGCGATCTAACTGCTGTAGTGGAAGGGCCTTAGTGAATGGGTCTGCTATGTTGTTCTTTGTTTCAACTCGTTCTATCACCACATCATGTCTTTCAATGATGTCTCGAACGAGGTGGAAGCGTCTCAGGATGTGCTTGGATTTATGGTGAGACCTTGGTTCCTTCGCTTGTGCCACAGCTCCAGTGTTATCGCAATATAATGGCACCGGCTGTTGTATAGTAGGAACTACGTCTAATTCGGTGATGAACTTCTTCATCCAGACAGCTTCCTTAGCGGCTTCACTTGCAGCTATGTACTCTGCCTCAGTGACTGAATCAGCTACAGTTGGCTGCTTGGTACTTTTCCAACTCACTGCTCCTCCATTCAGAGTGTAGACATACCCTGATATAGACTTACTATCATCTGGATCAGATTGAAAACTAGAATCTGTGTAGCCTTCTAGTTTTAAGTCTGATCCTCCATATATGAGAAAAACATCTTTAGTCCTTCTCAGGTACTTAAGAATTTTTTACTGCTTTCCAATGATCCTCCCCTGGATCAGCCTGAAATCTGCTTACTATGCCCAAAGCATAAGCAACATCAGGTCTGGTACATAACATTGCATACATAATTGATCCTACTGCCGAAGCATAAGGAATCTTATTCATCCTATCTCTTTCTTCTGGAGTCTTAGGAGACATCCTTTTAGATAGGTGTATGCCTTGACTCATGGGCAAATAACCTTTCTTACTTCCCTCCATTGAATCTCTTCAATATTAAGTCTATGTACCTGGATTGGGATAACCCTAGCATCCTCTTAGATCTATCTCTATAGATCTTTATTCCTAAAATATAGGATGCTTCTCCCAAATCCTTCATGGAAAACCGTTTTGACAACCAAGTCTTGACTGATTGCATCATTGGAATATCATTTCCAATGATAAGTATGTCATCCACATACAAGACCAAGAAGACAATGGCACTCCCACTTATTTTCTTATATACACACGGTTCATCCGTATTCTTGATGAAATCAAATTCCTTAATAGTTTCATCAAAACGAATGTTCCAACTCCTCGATGCTTGCTTTAATCCATAAATAGATTTTCTAAGTTTGCATACTTGGTTTGGTCTCCCACTTGAGACAAACCCCTCTGGCTGTGACATATAGACTTCTTCCTCAAGATTTCCATTAAGGAATGCAGTCTTAACATCCATTTGCCATATTTCATAATCATAGTATGCAGCAATAGCAAGCATAATCCTAATAGACTTGAGCATGCAACTGGCGAAAAAGTTTCATCATAGTCAATACCATGTCTTTGCTTGAAACCTTTTGCCACTAACCTAGCCTTGTAGGTTTCTATTTGCCCATCTGCTCCAATCTTTCTTTTGAAGATCCATTTGCACCCTATTGGGACAATTCCCTCAGGTGGGTCAACCAAGATCCAAACCTGGTTGTCATACATGGAGTCCATCTCGGATTTCATGGCATTAAGCCATTTGTCGGATTCCTTACTCTCGACTGCTTCCATATAGGTCAGTGGATCATCATTTTCAATGACGTTGGCTTCATTATTGTTTTCAATCATAAAACCATATCTAAGAGGTGCTTCCCGCACTCTTTCTGACCTACGAAGAGGAGGTGTATGTTGTGGTTGTACCTTATCAATTTGTACTTCTGATTGAGGAACTTGAGTTTGTTTATTTTGAATTTCACTTAATTGATTATTCTGCCATTACTTTCTTCTTGAATAAATTCCTTTTCCAAAAAGACAGCATGCCTACTAACAAATACCTTTTGTTCAGTAGGATGATAGAAAAGGTATCCAATACCTTTTTGAGAATAACCAATGAACCTACATTTTTCAGCCCTAGCATTTAGCTTATGTACAAATTCCTTTTTAACATAAGCTGGGCAACCCCAAATTTTAAGATGTTTAAGACTTGGCTTTCTGCCATTCCATAATTCATATGGAGTGCTAGGAACTGATTTTGATGGTACCCTGTTTATTACATATGCAGCAGTTTCTAGGGCATAACCCCAGAAGGATACTGAAGATCCGTGAAGCACATCATGGACCGTACCATATCAAACAAGGAACGGTTCCTCCTTTCAGCTACACCATTTAATTGTGGTGTATATGGAGGTGTCCATTCAGAGAGAATACCATTATCCTTAAGATGATTAAGAAACTCGCTAGATAAGTATTCACCTCCTCGATCAGATCGAAGGATTTTAATACTTTTTCCAGTTTGTTTCTCAACCATATTTTGATACTCTTAAACTTTTCAAAGGCTTCGGATTTATGTTTCATAAGATACACATATCCGAACCTTGATAGATCATCTATAAATGTGATGAAATAAGAGTATCCTCCTATAGCTTGAGTTGACATGGGTCCACATACATCTGAATGTATTAACCCTAATAACTCAGTTGCCCTTTCTCCATGTCCAGTAAATGGAGACTTGGTCATTTTTCCCATGAGGCAAGATTCACAAGTTTCTAATGATTGAAAATCATAAGGTCCAAAGAAATCTTCTTTGTATAACTTGTTAATCCTTGACTCACTTATATGACCTAATCGGCAATGCCAAAGGAATGTTTCATTGGTATCATCTCTTTTTCTCCTTTTGTTTTCAACAAGCAACACATTATCATTGAGTGATAGAGTTAAAAGACCATTCACAAATTTTCCATTCCAAAGAAGTCATTTGAATAAGATATAGAGCATCCATTGCTCTCAACTTTTATTTCATAACCTTGTTTTAATAACAACGGTACAAAAATATTTCTGACTACATTCGGAATAAAATAACAATCTTTTAATTCAAGTATTTTGCCTGTAGGCAATAATAACAAGTAGGTTCCAACAGCTTCTGCATGGATGGTCTCTCCACTCGCGCCATAAAGCTTGAAGTCACCTTTCTCCAACCTTCTAATTTTGTGAAGCCCCTGCAAAGATTTGCATATGTGAGCCCCACATGCGGTATCCAATACCCATGAATCAGAAGTTGAAGAACTCAATGATAAGTTTGTATCATTAACAAACCTTTTGATGCTTTATCAGTATCCTGTTTCAAACTTGCCAGGTACTTCTTACAATTCTTCTTCCAATGTCCCTTCTTACCGCAGAAGAAACAAGATCCATCATCTGAAGACTTCTTTGCCTTCTTCTTCTTGATGCTCCTTTTAGGGTTTAATTTTCTTTTTAAACCCTTCTTCATCACCTCTTTCTTCTTCCATCGATCAGAAGAAGATGAGCCTTTTCTCCCTTAAAATGGCTCTCAGCAGTCTTAAGCATGTTAAGTAGCTCTGGTAATGTAAGATTCAATTTATTCATGTGGTAGTTCATGACAAATTGTGAGAAGGAATCTGGGAGTGACTGCAAGATCAGATCCTGATTTAGCTGCTCGTCCATGACGAAGCCTAATTGACCTAATTGGGTGATTAAGTCAATCATCTTTAGGACATGAACCTGAACAGGCGAGCCGTCACTCATATGTGCACGAAACAACTGCTTAGATATCTCATATCTTGCAGTCCTACTATGCTCTCCATACAACTCTTTTAAGTTGAGAAGTATGGACTGAGGTTCCATCTTTTCATGTTGCCTCTGGAGCTCATTGCTCATTGAGGCCAACATGATGCACTTGACAGTCATACTGTCATTCTGCCACATCCTTAATGTGGCCCTTTCCTCCTCGGAAGCATCATCTCCGATCGGATCTGGATCCGGAGAATCAAGAATGTAGGAAATTTTCTCCTGAGCTAATACAATCCTCAGGTTCCTCAACCAATCGACATAATTTGGTCCGGTTAGTTTATTAGCATCTAAAATGCCCCGCAGTGATAATGATGAAGCCATTTAATTGTCTACAAACAAACAAGAACAATACATGAGCAGACCACTCAAAAATGATAATCACAATTAGACAAGGACTTTGAATCTAATTGTGTCTCCCACTATTTTCTTCGAATACCATAACCCTCTACTATTAAACGAGAAACCAATATCCGATTTCTTTAGTGGGGTTGAGATCCCAATTCCTTATAAATGCCTTGAGTTTGCTCAACAAACATTTATAAGTTCAAGGGTAGGAAATATCCTTTCCAATTTCATCAACATTACACTTGCCTCTAAGACACTTATAGCCTTGTGTTTGCACAACAAACAATAATGTCTTAGTTTAGTCAGACCCTTCATTCTATATAGTCATGATTGAATAATGTCACCCTTGAGTTTGCTCAACAAAGTAACATTAACAAGCATACTATAAAGCATAATATGCACCAAGTCAAATTTTTACATCAAACCCTAATAGTAAGCCTTGAGTTTGCTCAACAAGCCTACTATAGTTTTGATATAATTTTGGCTTTGTATGAAGGAAGGCATTTTTGTAGTGCATTTATAACCAATTAGCATTTCCAATTCTAAGGTTTAAATTAATCGAATTGGCCAGGCAAGTGGAAGAGGTGTGGGAGTCCCCCGTTCTTGCCTTAGACACCAAATAAAACCAATTATTCTCTTTACCTTCCCAGAACCACTTTTCTTAGACACCAATCGATCAATTAATCCCTAAAAAGGATTTGCTTCATGATAATATAACACTACAACTAAATATAATTTTTAGGAGGGCTTTTATCGTCTCGAGCACATCCTTATGTTTCTAAGTATCACATATCCATTTATGTGCATAGTGTGTCATTAATCTTACAACATAATGACAACTAATACTTCTAAACATATTTCTAAATTAATTAGGGTTATAGTGAAACCCTAATCTTGTGGCATACAATCAATCAGTACATACTTCATCTCATCATATCAACTAATACGCATATTAGCCCTAATATGCATCACAAAAGCATATGATTAAAAAAAAAATCATCCGTTCTCATTACTTGTTCATGGGATAAGATCACATCGGCACCCCTACATATCATAGGAGATCCCATTGAATGGAAAGAGAGGGCCTTTAAAAAACCTACTTGGCTCTTATGACCAAATGGCTATGGTGACTAACCCAATCCTAAGTAGTTACTAGGACATTGCATTATATAAAGTATAATAGTCAATTATGTATAACATATATTGCTAATTATGCATCAGAACATAATGATTTACTTATTTTAACAATCATAATAATAACCATTTTATGAATGTAATATAGTCATATCATTACATTATGCATATCATGCCAATTAGGTTAAACATAACTTACTATTTTGCTATAAACATATAATGATCTATCAATTTAATCATTCATAATAGATTAATTTGATTTCTTCTTGAATGCATGAAGAAGGCTCTGATACCACTGATGGAAATTTTGGGATGCTTGAAGGCATGCTTTTCATAAACTTTAATCATTTTGAAAACAAACATCGCCAAAAGCCCTAATTTCCAAGATCGCCTTTATGCAGTTCAAAAAGTAAATCAATTAAAATCTAAAATAAAAGGAGTAAGAAAAATACCTGGATTGCTAAATCCAATAATCTCCAAGAGGCACACAAGTGTATGCCCTCCAAAGGTGATCCACACGAGAATCAATTCGAAGAAGCACTCCTATTTGCTTGCTAGAACCTTCCTGGCAGCCTTTTTATCATATGCAGCCTTTTAATGCCTCTTTGGACTTTCTCCTCTTCAAAAGCTTTCTAAAAGCTTTCCAACAAGCCTCTACACACTCTAATAGCCTTTCTCTATCTCAACTTAGGGCCTTGTCTTAATATGATAGTGACATTAAGACAAGGGGAGAAGAACAGGGGAGAAGGAGGGCTTACGGGCTCTCTGTTTTCTCTTTCTTTTTCTGTTCTCAGAATCCCATCTGCTGCCCCCTTTAAATAGAAACGAAGGGGCAGCAATGAGAGGGTTGGATGGAGAGAAAGGGGCCATCCAAGGGGCATGAAGAAAGGGTGGAGACGTTTTACGTGAGGAGCGCTTCTATCCGCTCCGAGGGGGCCGTCCAAGGGGTCTTCGGTTCAAACCCCACCAAGTACATATTAAATATTTAATTTATTAAATTATTTTATTAATAATTTAAATGATATTTAATAAATTAAACTCATTTAAATTTGAAATAAAATGGTTCAAAAAAGGACTAAGGCCCGGGTCAACCCAGACTAACCAAGTCAACCCAAACTAACCAAATCAGGCTGAAATTCGAATCCAATTCGAATTTGATCATCATAAAAAATCTAGAAAAATCCCATAAATTTAGATTAAACTCTAGATAGGCTGCCCAACACATGGCTAATGTTAATTTAAATCCAACTTAAATTTATTAGCCTAATCAGCAAGCAAATGGACCTAAACAGATTAAGTCAGGAGCTCGGGTTAGCCCACATATGCTAGTATGCGATCTTGGCCAACCAATTAGGATCCAAAAATCCTAATAAAAATATTTTAACTTCTTCAATTAATTCTCTATTGTGTGTGACCCTCTGGGTTCCTCATCTAGCCAGCAGTAGGTTTTTGATTTAGCCCGATTATGTATCCGACTATCTGAACAGGTCAAATCGGGCTAACTTAAACTGTCAATCTGGACCAACCTTCAAATTGACTTATGAAATCAATCTAATTGAATTCGACCTATCTTTCCATCCCCAATCGGCTATGAAATCTCAGGTCCTGGCAGATTTCTTGGTCGAATGCACCTGGACGAGGAGC